>SEYY01011258.1:72500-75000 GCA_009176605.1 Armadillidium nasatum | reverse complement strand
TTATATATATATATATATATATATATATATATATATATATATATATATATATATATATATATATATTATATATATATATATATATATATATATATATATATATATATATATATATATATATACTATATATATATATATATATATAAAATAAATGTGCGTTTAACCTCTCTGACTCCAGGTTTCTATGCTATTCTTAGTCTCTCCAATAAACAATTTTTATGGTATTAAAGAGTATATTATTCTTTACTCTCCTTATTTTATTTGATAACATCTTTAAACCTCAACAGAAAACGTCAGCCATTAATATTAAATAAAAATAGTTTATTAAAATTTTGGTTCTTTAATGTCTCATAGCCAATAACATGTTACTTTTTTCACTTTACTTAAAATAAATGAGACCAATAAATCTATTATCCTAAGCACAAGAACTGTTGTAACGTCAGAGAGTCAAGAGATTTGTTTTTATGTGAAGACCATTCATGTTTATATTGTCAGTGGAAGAAGTGGGAGAATAATCGGGAAAAAATTAAAATGTTTGAAGGTGTCTTTGAGAAAGAAAGAGAGAGAGATTCCAAGATTTGAGATTTTAAGTAGAGCTGAATTTCACAAAATTCAAACGGCAAACCTGGAAATTCTATCCAGATCAGCAAGATTTTATTCGGAAAGGTTTACAAGAGAGGCAAAATCTCTATGCAAGAGAGCCGTCAGATGCGAAATGAGTAGAAGAATGGGGAGTCGAGTTATCGGCATATAAATGGATAGGGTTAGATGAACAGTTGAGAATATCATTAATGAAAAGTAGGAATGGAGATGGAGAGATGGCAGAACCAAGATCAACACCACCATTGATAGAATTTGCCCCATCACAATAACAGAAATGAAAAATTGTGAAGATATATATATATATATATATATATATAATATATATATATATATATATATATATATATATATATATATATATATATATATTATATATATATATATATATATATATATATTTATAATTTTAGTGATGATCGAATTTTTTAGAAGTGCGGATGCGGATGTTGATTTTTCGAAAGTGCGGATGCGGATGCGGATGTTAATTTTGATGATGATGCGAATGCGATGCCATCACTAATATATATATATATATATATATATATATATATATATATATATATATATATATATATATATATATATATATATATATATATATATATATATATATATATATATATATATATATATATATATATATATATATATATATATATATATATATATAATATATATATATATATATATATATAATATATATATATATATATATATATATATATATATATATATATATATATATATATATATATATATATTATATATATATATATATATATATATATATATATATATATATATATATATATATATATATATATATATATATATATATATATATATATATATATATATATAATATATATATATATATATATATATATATATATAATATATATATATATATATAGTATATATATATATATTATATATATATATATATATATATATATAATATATATATATATATATATATATATATATATAATATATAAAATATAAATACATATATATACATATATACATATATTTTTTTTTTTACCTCACCTGAAAATTATTTTCAATATCTCGTCAATTTAAAATGTCTTTCGTAATAGTAAGAAATTCTTAAGTAGTTCAGAGTTCAGATTACATTTAAAAAATGGTTTTTCCCAAGTACAAGTTTTGCATATAAGAATGGATATAATTCTTATAATTATAAAAAATGAAAGCTTGTCACAGGTAAAATAATTATTTTTATATATATTAAAAACAGATATATAAATAAAAAAATAAATAAATAATTAAATAAATAATTTAAATGTTCAATTATGTAAGGAATAAATAAATTTAAAAAGACAAGTTCAATATGTCAGTTTCAGCATGAACTCGATTTTCGTAAATTAAATTTCAAAGGGTTGAGAAAGCACTCATAATTCTTGTTGTAAAAGAGATTCAAAACAAATTTATTTTTCCCATTCATATGAAAGATAAAGAGATTTTCAAAGTAAATTACTAAAGTTGTTACTCGTTAAGTTTTATGAACTTACAGATGGCTATATCGCCCTTCAAAATCAATATTTGAAAGTCGGAGAAGAAAGTCATTTATTAAAACATGACATGAAATGAAATAATAATTTGGAAACTAAAAATGATTTTTAATTTAGGAGTACATATGGTAATATAAGCAACTCAAGGTGTTCATACCAAGTTTGAATGAATTAAGAGACCTCATGTTATAGGGACAGTAATCGATATATTTGTCAATTGATTCAACGATATAATTTGAATATAGAATGTCTCGAAGTCTTGAATTATCGAAATGCAACATTATGAAAATACTTGTTTGGTATCCAGAGACCAATTTGCAACAGCTTTGTGAAATGCAAATGTTGTTTATTCGTAGATAAATTCC
>SEYY01011258.1:65000-67500 GCA_009176605.1 Armadillidium nasatum | reverse complement strand
GACATTCGAAATGTCTAGCCCTACAGCGACATATTCACCAAAACACAAAAGAACAGAAGACCAAGATGAAGAGAGAAGAGAAAAAAAGTTCACCAATAAAGCGTTCTTTACGAAAGCCATAGTGGATGGAGATCAGAGATAAGATTTGAAGAACTGAAGTTTTCAAAATCTTCCTGTTAATGATAGATTCGAAAACTTTAAAAAGAAACAGTTTTAAAAAACAGTACGACAGTTAGAGTATTTAGAGGAGTCCCCTTTCTTTGGCACAGGCTGAATGATCGCACTTTTCCAGCAAGAAAGGAAAGGTCGAAATAGAGAGACAAAATCGGAATAGTTTACCAAGGGAGGGTGCAAGCTCAGAGGCACATTTTTTTAGAACCATTGGGGAATAATATTAGGACCATCTTTAGAAGAAATTAAAATATTAAGCATAAATGAGTTTTAGGTGGCTGAATGAGGAGGAATATATTTGGAAACGTCTAAGGTAGTGTTAGAGACAAAAATTTGAGTGAAAAGTTCAGCCATAGTAGAAGGTAAACGGCAGTTTTATCATCAGAAAATGCTAGAGGATGGAAAGATGAAGAAGCAAAGCTAGAGTTGACATTTTTTTTTGTTGTAAAATGACCGAAAGGGTGAGAGGAAGTGGAACTAGAAAGATTATTGCATTTTAGAGAGAGAAATGAGTTTTTTGGTGTCACAAAGAATAGATTTTTACGATTTTGCGATGAAATATAAATTGAATGAGTTTCTGGGGTTTGAAGACGAAGGTAATCCCTGAAGGCAGCTTCAAAGGCGGCGGATAGCATGAAAACATGTAGAGTTAACCCCTCCCCACCCTCAAGGAAGTGGAAATCATTCCATGGGAAATCAGAGAAGTACAACCGCAGGTCATACCAGCTAGGAGCACCAAAGAGTTAGGAACATCTCTTTGTGAACGTGGGAACTGTCCTTGAGGAAGGCTTGAAGAGACAGAACAAGAAACAGAGATAAGAAGAAGATCGAATAAACCCAGAGGAGGAAATTGGTTAACGGTATAAGGAAAAGGATTGAAGGTTAAGGAAATATCATGTATGATGGGTTCATCACCAAGACGGTCAGGGATACTGGTAGGGAGTTGCACCAACTGTTTAAAGTTGTTCTGGATAGAAAAGTCGTAGGTGAGTTCACCATCTGAATCGTGAGAAATAGAAGAAAGCCATTGGCGGAGGAGAACATTGAAATCACCCAATATAATAATTTCGGAAAAAGGAGAAGAAGAAAGAATTTGTTCTATTTTAGAGTTTAAATAGTCGAAGAATTTTTTATACTTAGTAGAATTAGTAGACAAAAATTTAGATAACAAATGAATTTAATAGTAGGATTGCAAAATAGACTAAGCCATAAAGTAGAGAATTCAGAAGACTCCAAATCAGAGATACGAGAGCAAACTACACCGTTGTGTACTTCATGCGAAACATCGTCCTTTGGCTGAAAATTGAGGATAGAAACAGTAGGAGGTAACATAATAAAGGTTTGCTGTCAGCGCACCCAAGCACTTGAGTTTAGGTTATGAACAAGATATGAGGTTTAGAAGAAGAGATGTGATGTTAGATAAAAGGAAAATTAGAAAAAAAGAGTGCGATTTTTGCAGAAATTAATGAAAAAAAATCGTGCACTGAGGCAAACCTGATGCAATATCTTGGTGGCACTATCCCGATCATCGGAGGCCACCAACTCCCAAGCGATGATTGGTGAGGGGTGGATATATTATATATATATATATATATATATATATATATATATATATATAATATATATATATATATATATATATATATATATATATATATATATATATATATATATATATATATATATATATATATATATATATATATATATTATATATTTATATTATATATATATATATATATATATATATATATATATATATATATATATATATATATATATATATATATATATATATATATATATATATATATATATATATATATATATATATATATATATTAAATCTAATATTAATCTATTGGATTAATAGAATTGACTTTATTTTAATAAATTTGCAAGAAATAGACTCGAACTTTATTGAAGTAATTAAAGGTAAAGGTTAGGTAGTTAATTAAATAAATTATTTTAGTCAAAGATTGGAATGAAATCTGAAGAAATTAGCAGATATTTCTAAAAAAAATGCATACAATTAACACAAGTGAAATTGAAATAAAAGTTAAAACATATTTAAAACAGCAAAATTGGGAAACAAATATGAATTTCCTTTTAGGTCATTTAAACATTACAAGTTCAGTTAGAACGCAGGCTGTGAGGCCTATAGAAATAGGGTTGTTATATCTAAAAACGAAAATTAGAATATAGACGAAGTGATAAAGAAGTGAATTAAAAGGGAATAGTGCATTATATCACTTCAGTAATTTCCTAGAATCCACAACCAAAATGCTGAGGATAGTCTACTCATTGGTGACAATTTTGAAAACGTGGG
>SEYY01011258.1:50000-55000 GCA_009176605.1 Armadillidium nasatum | reverse complement strand
AAATGTAGTTTTACCAATAAGAAATAAATATTTTTATATCTATTACATATTTCAGATATTTCAATATAAGAAAAATTTATTCCTTATATTGTTGAAAAGCAAGAGATGGAAATTTTTCGAAATTTTTTATTACATGAAGCGCATATATATATATATATATATATATATATATATATATATATATATATATATATATATATATATATATATATATATATATATATATATATATATATATATATATATATATATATATATATATATATATATAGATACATATATATATTTTAGGGATGGAATCAGGTATCGGTATTGGTAACATTTGTGATATTGAGTATCCGGTATCGATATGTAAAACTTTTGCATGTATCGGTGTCGGGAAAAAACGATCGATATACCAATACCAAAATTCTGCATGAATGAAAACTGATAATTTCAGAAGATATGCTCCTTGACTGAGGTTTATGTCACATTTTATTATTATTATTATTATTATTATTATTATTATTATTATTATTATTATTATTATTATTATTATTATTATTATTATTATTATTATTATATATTTGAGTAGGAATAAAAGTCGCGTATCCGCAAGATCGAGTGGGTATATATATATATATATATATATATATATATATATATATATATATATATATATATATATATATATATATATATATATATATATATATATATATATATATATATATATATATATATATATATATATATATATATATATATATATATATATATATATATCCTTTGCAAAAAAAAATACAGGAAACATGGTCAAGTTTCAGGACGAAATGTTTCGATACACGGCGTTTGAAAATGTGCAAGTCAAAGGAAGTTGGGAATATAGATAAAGGGAGTGTCTTCAAGGTTTTAACATTTGAGTACATGTAAAATTGTGCATAATAGTTAAGTCTATAGTCAGAGAATTGGACAGTGAGACGAGGAGACTGTGTAAAAAAGTCGAGCCCTTCTCTGTGGAGGAAGTATGCGACGAGAGAGGTCAGAAGAGAAGTGTCCGTTGTAATAGAGACAGTATAATGAGAATAACGCAACAATTCAATAGGCAGAAAGAGACTAGGGAGACTTTTGAAGATTTGATGATGCAAAAAGCCCTAGACTCCACCTTTTCCTCTAGATCAATATGAGTGAACCATCCCAGAGGAGTGAGGCATGCTACATATAGGTGAGAGCAACAATCTTATAAAGAATAAGCAGCTGTTGCAAGTGTGAAAAAATTTACGAAGTTACATCAGAATAGTCAACCTTTTATAAGCTTTTATATTTTAAGAACATAAGTACCGGTTCTCACTGATCATAGCAGTATATATATATATATATATATATATATATATATATATATATATATATATATATATATATATATATATATATATTATTATATATATATATATATATATATATATATATATATATATATATATATATATATATATATATATATATATATATATATTATATATATAAATATATATATATTACTATGTTTTTAATTAAAATATGGATACCTAAAATATGGCAGTTGTTGGATATTTATAACAAAAGATAAAATTTTACACCCCCTCTTCCTGGATCGATGATGCTTTGTCCAGATCAGTGATTCTTAACCTTGTAATGAACCCTGTAAATTTCACACGTGCATTCACCGAACCCTTCGTAATTGAAAAAATAAAATATGAATTTTTTCAAATTCAAATCATAGGTATGCATTTTATTAGTGCACAACATGAATCATTCAGCAGTTGTACAAAATAAACTCTATAAATATTTACTGAAAATCAATATTACTTTTGCTGTTGCCTTTCAGAGACAATGTTCAGAAATGTACGGCTTCAACTTTGCAAGTGTTACTTTCATATCATTTTCGAAATAAAGCATGTTTTTCTTCGTTTTTATGTCTACCATTCTCGAAAAAGAGTGCTCGCAAAGATACTTTGTAACAAACGGTATGAGTATATCGAGAACTTTCAGCCTGGCTCTGCTGAACTTCAATGATTTCGTATAGGTATTCATGGCTCAGCTGAATTTCAATGATTTCATCGAGGTATTCATCATTGATATCTACTGGAGCAACACTAAGCGTGACTGGTTGTCTCACCACATGCTTAATATGACTCTCTGGTGGAGAAGTATCCGTCGAGAGGCTTTGCGAGTTTGCCTAAGTATATGGTAATTGCCTGCTTCAATTCCCCGCGCACATAAATGTCTCCATTTTAGACATGTCTTCAATCTTATTAATACATTCGTTCAGCAGAGGAAAGTTTGCGAAGTTATCATTCTCTGTTCGTCGTTCCATCACTGTAGCTTTATTCGAAAAGCCTTCAAGTTTTCTTCCGCTTCGATATTGTTAACTCCACCGTCTTACACCTGTTAATTGAGATGATTGAGTGCATCAATGATATCGGTCATATACGCCAAAATGAGAATGAACTCAAAATTTTCGAAGCAATCTGCATGACAATGTTGGTGCTCTCGCATAAACAGGGCAAATTCCACATCCATGGCAGAAAAACGATTCATCACCTTTTCCACATAGACAAAAACAGAACGTTTGAATGGTATAGAATTACCTCGAATTCAGAGCCCATTTCATTTTCATTGAACAGCTCTTTGAAGACGCGGTGCTTCAGAGCACTATTTCGCACATAGTTCACACATTCCATTACAAATTATTAATACTTTTTACAAATTTGAAAGCAAGATTTTTGTTGCCAACGCACGCCTGTGAAGAACACAGTACGTAACAATGATGTGTGGCTCATCGTCTTTCATCAGCTCTCCAAAACAAGAGTTTCATCTCAGCATGACTGGACCTCCGTCAGAACAAACTACAGAACCCATATCCCACGAAAGATCATTGTTTCTGAAGAAGTAATCCAAAAGTTTCTTCACGTCAGCTGCCTTAGTTGTTGTTGTAAGAGACAAAATAAAAATTCTTCTTTTGTCATGTCGTCTTTCACATAGCGCACAACAAGCTTTCTTAGATTGGAAACGTCAGTGTTCTCGTCGAGTTGAAGGCTGAAATCTTCTGGGCTTGAAATAAGATCTGCAGTTACTTTTGCCAAGATGTCATCTTTCATGTCATCTGTTTTGCTGCTGATGTGTCATTTAAACGAGGAATTTGGGATAACTTAATTTTAGCAGTTTTCCCACCACGATATTCGCCATCTTCAACTCAGTTGGCTTTACGAGTATTTCAATATTGGATGTAGTTTGCCCTCCTTTGCAGTCAGGTACACAACTTCGAACAATGCTGCGAGAATCGGTTTATCAATAGATACAAAACCGAGAACAGGAAGAGTAACCTTATCATCGAATCTGTTTCCTTCACCTTGAATTTATTGAACGTTGTATTCTTGTATTTTTTATCTTCATGCATCTATAGAAAGTGACTCCTTAATTTTGCATGTGCTTGACTAGAATTGCTCAACTTAGCATTGAAAATGATGTACTAAGAATGCTGACCAACATTGCTTTCTGTTATTCCCCTGAATCCATATTGTGCGTGTTCGTCCGACCATTTTTTTTTCTCGACATAGTTAGTATGAATGTATTGAAATATTTGGAAGAAAATCACAAATGCCGTACAATCACGAAGTCACAAGTCGACTATTGAGCGCACCAAGTTTCCTGCAGCACAGATATTAGGGACGAGCAATGTGGCGTGATCAGCAGCAGCCTATGGTGGCCAAGGGAAGCGTGACTTCACGATTCATACAGGTGGGGTGAAAGGAACGGACACACACATAGTGTGTGTGTGTGTGTGTCTTTACCTCTGCTGAGCCCTTGATACTGACTCACCGAACAAAGGATAAGAACCATATTACTTTAAAATATTTAATAAAAACTTTAATTATTATTATTATTATTATTATTATTATATTATTATTATTATTATTATTATTAGAATAATAATTAATAAAATAAAATAATAATAATTGTAATAATAATATTATAATAATAATAATAATAATAATATATAACAATAATAATAATAATAATAATAATAATAATAATAATAATAATAATAATAATAATAATAATAATAATAATAATAATAATAATGATAATAATAATAATAATAATAATAATAATAATAATAATAATAATAATAATAATAAAAAATAATAATATTAATAAAATAATAATGAATAATAAGAATAATAATAATAATAATAATAATAATAATAATAATAATAATAATAATAATAATAATAATAATAATAATAATAATAATAATAATAATAATAATAATAATAATAATAATAATAATAATAATAATAATAATAATAATAATAATAATAAATATAATAATGATAATAATAATAATAATAATAATAATAATAATAATAATAATAATAATAATAATAATAATAATAATAATAATAATAATAATAATAATAATAAATAATAATAATAATAATAATAATAATAAAATAAAATTTGAAAATGAATTAAGAAATATGCGAAAATGGATTATGAAATATGAATTCATGTTTGGTTTTCTGATAATAAACTTTGAAAATCTTTGTTTTTGTTCCCTGAAATTCTGGAAATCTTAAGCTTGAATGTTGAAATAATTTATGCTGTAATGCTCAAATGATGGAATGTCAAAATGCTTGAATATTGGAATAGGAGAATGTCGAAAAGCTATTTCAGTTTTTGAATTAAATTTGCAGTTTCATATCTCTAAACTTTGGGAAGTTCGTTTTCCATTTTATATTCAATGAATATATTTCCAATGTCAGAATAAGGAATGAGTGAGGAAATATGGGAAAAAATTTTAAGGTTTTCCACTTTAATGGATCCAAAATCTTTAGTTACATAAAACTTTTTCCTAAGGTTATGTATGCGTAATGAGTCTTCAAGATTAAAATTCTAGGTCTTTATTTAGGAGAGAGGAATTTATTTTCCATTAAATTAGTTATTTCAGAATTAATATTATTTTTTGGCTTAATTTT
>SEYY01011258.1:32500-35000 GCA_009176605.1 Armadillidium nasatum | reverse complement strand
GTGATCAATATTTTTTACCACTTTAAAAGGAAAATAAATGACAAGAGTCTGCAAAACTCCCAGGAAAAAACTACTCGCTAAAACTGAAACACATTTTAAAATGAACAAACAATTTTATATAAATCAGGATAATTTTTCTCTCTAGTGTTTAGCATTTATTTTACTTCACCTGTTAACGAATTCGGCCTTATTCTCCATGCATTTCCGTTCCCGAATCGTTTACCTCTCTCACCATATACTACTGGTATTTTCTTGGCCATCTATATGCTAGAAAAAACGTAAAACCTCATACTAATGTGATTGTTGTGAGTCTACGTAGTTGGTAGCGACGAATAAGTGAGTAGACATTCACTGAAGTTAATTCACTTGTGAAAGAAGCCACAGCGATGCATTATTTCTCCATATAGAACTTACTACCCTGTAGCGATTAAATTTTAATTAAGGAATGCATAAAG
This sequence comes from Armadillidium nasatum, assembly GCA_009176605.1. Lineage (NCBI taxonomy): Eukaryota > Metazoa > Arthropoda > Malacostraca > Isopoda > Armadillidiidae > Armadillidium > Armadillidium nasatum. Next base: position 34,545 of record SEYY01011258.1, on the reverse strand, counting down.
AACAATTAAATGCCTGTGTGAAAAGTTATATATATTTTCTTAAATAATTTCATTGGTTCTTTCCTTTCTCTTTACTTCTATTAAAATCATAGAAATTAGAAAACTAGAACGGATATTAATGTCTAAAAATTTTAACCATGAAAAGAATGATAAATAATTGAATAACTGAACTGAGTTCTCAATTTATTTCAAATTATTTGAAGGTGTATAAGATGAATAAGACAGCGACATCATTTCTCTTGTGACAAAACCTCCTATAGCAGTTAGATAATAAAGCAGAATTTGATTAACATCTTTTCGTACAATATTTTCAGATGAAACTCCATAAAGCAATTTACACAGGGATTTTCTATTGTTAATAGTGTTGCTGTGTGTACGAATGGCATAAGTCTACATATTAAATTTTCGGTTAAGATATTTTACAAAAAGTACGTACAAAAGCAAGAAGATTCATGTTCCACATTTTCAGAACAATAACATGAAGATCCCATACAAATATTAGTCTTAACTATCTGATTTATCACAAAATAAGGGAATTCAATTTGATTTTGCAATTACAGACTTATATATATATATATATATATATATATATATATATATATATATATATATATATATATAATATATATATATATATATAATATATATATATATATATATATATATATATATATATCACTTCTGATGGGCAAACTTCAAAGGCCCACTAACTTTCGACAGAGATGAAGAAACATCGGAAATCTGGTCAAATTAAAAGCCAACATGTCTCGATACACGGAGTTTGAAGGTGTGTAAGTTAAAGTTAGTTCGGAAAACCAGATAAATTGAAAGTATTTTATGAAAAATTTTATATAAATTATATATATATATATATATATATATATATATATATATATATATATATATATATATATATATATATATATATATATATATATATATATTTTAAAAGGAAGAAACAAATTTAATTAAATCATAAAATAATACATATGCGTTGCATCTGGGTCGGAAAATTTGAAAGAGAAAGAATGAGATTGTGTTGAAAGGAGTGTGGTCCGAATTCTTCCCATAACAAGGAGGCTTGCTACTGTAATAGCGATAGGATAAAGAGAGTAACGAAACAGTACAACTGGCAGAAAGGGAATGTAGAGGTTTAGTGGGAGCGAAAATGTTAACATGACGAACAGCCCTAGGCACCACCTTTTACAGGAGAGAAGCATGAATGGAACCACCTCCCTCAGATGTGTGAGGTGAACTCAATACAGGTGTGAACTAGACACCTATAGAGAACAAGCAAATGGGGTGGAGTAAAGGAATTACGAAGGTACCCAGAACTCCCAACCTCTTAGAAGACTTTTTAGAAAGAGAAGAAATGTGCCCTTTCCAATAAAGATTGCGAGAAAAAGAAACACCGAGAATATTAAGGACAAACAAATGTTTGAGTGGTGTGTTTTCGAAGTTGAAATAGTTGTGTGCAAGATTGGGTCACGTAGAGAGAGGTGGGAACCGAGTTTTTGAGGCCATTTATTTTCTGCCCTAATTTGAAATAAGAGAAAGACTGGAGGTTAGTTACTCTAAGGCTACCCATTTTGTGTCGATTAATTGGTGATGGGAAGGGCATCTCCCAAATTGAAAGGAGCAATAAAGGGTGCAATCATCGGCATAGGATTGAATAGGTGATGAATTAATAGAGAGAAAGTCAGTTACGAAAAATTGAGTCGTTGGGTGTAGGGCAGAACCTTGAGAAACACCACTATTGGTAGATTTAAAGGATGAACGATGGCCGTCTACAACAGCTACAATAGAACGACCGGAGTGGAAATCAGAGAGAAGAATAGAGAAAAGGATAGATACCTAAAGAGGGAAGTTTGGAAATCAAAGCTTTGTACCAGACTCCATCAAAAGTTTTCGATATGTCGAACGCGGCATCAAAAGATTTACCGAAATACAGAAGAGTGGAAGACAGAGATTTAGGGAGAAGGAAAAAAAGATCATCAGTAAAGCGTTTCTTTTTTGAAAACCATACTGGCGATGAAAGAAAAGTT
>SEYY01011258.1:17500-30000 GCA_009176605.1 Armadillidium nasatum | reverse complement strand
TAACTAGGAACTCCAAGTATGATCGAACCTGCACCCTCAAGCACGTGAGTCAATCACTCTACCGTTGGAGCCACGGTAGTCGGCGAGCAAATTTATTACTCATATGAGGTATTCTGAAGGTCAACTCAGAATTTTTATTAATTAAGGGTAGATATGATATGAAATTTGAATCTGAAAGAATGTAAGTCGAAGAAGGTGACGTAAAGAAAAGTAGGATTTTTTTTCTGATTTTACCAGTAGTGTGCATGTAAAAATGAGAATTGGAAGTAAATCTGAAGGTCTGAGAGATTCAAAGTAAAAGTATGAGAGTGTGCAATAAAACAATCCGATCATTCTGTTCTTAATGAATTATGTATGCCATTAGAATGTCCGGGAGAGCAACGTCCGTAGTTTTAGTGAATGTAGAAGAAGAGTGAAGCCTCAAAGAATCAATAAAAGACAAAAAGTTGATAAATCAAAGGACTTACACAACATTCTTTCAAGAAATTCATGAGTAGAAACTAGATGTGTGGTGCAAACTCGACAACTTAGAAAACCCAACTTCTTAAAAGTGTGATTTTTGAGAGAAAAATTGACATTTTTCCAGATAGATCAACAGAATAAATGCCATTTACCTTAAAGATGGACAATAAATATATATTATTTTAATTAAATGGAAAAGTATTTTAAGTAAAAAGGAAAAGATTTTAAATGGCTTTGGAAATAAATGTATTTTCTTTGCTCAGTTAAAAAGTGAGAGATAGATTCAAAGTGAGGTGCTCCAAGGCTTCTCTGGAAGGCCATCTTCCATCTTTCGACACATTCTGGAAAAGCGTAAGTTTAGAACAGAAAGGTAAGGCAGAAGTTGATAGAGAGAATCAAAATAATTTAGGCAACGATAGTTGCTATCTTGAAAGAACAATTTTATAAAACCAGAGGAGGGATGTAATCATGATCATATGCCTTCTCGGTATTAAACTCAGATATTGCAAGAATTACATCTTGAGAAGGATCAATTATTTTTGGGGACGTGGAGCATTAGAAGTTGTTCCGTAATCGTAAAGTGGAAAAATGTAATTTGAAACAAATGCTTAAAAAGAGTTCAGCTTTATAAGATGAAAGAAAGATAAGGAACTCACCAAAGAAACCAAAAAGAGATATAGAAGAAAAAGAAGCCATTTCAAGGTTGATATTAGTAAAAAAAAAAAGAGAAAGAAATTCGAGAAAGAATAAGAACCATAAAGACTTTTCCGAATACTATGATGAAAAAAACTGTTAGTGTGGAGAAGAATAAATATTTCCCTACTTTATCTATAAATTAACTATAAGTAGCGTTGTTCTTAGAACTTGAAAACTAATGGAATCATTGAAAGTGTAAGAATGCCATGGATAACCAGAGAACTTTCAAATTTAGGCAAAGAGTTTTGAGATTAGTTCAAGGGAATGTAAATAGGTAAGGTAATGGGTACCAATTAACTCTGTTTTCAACATAATCAGTATGATGATCATTTGATCTAAAGCAGCAATTTATTCCAAAGTGTATGAAAAAATTCAGACGATATGTCTGACTAGTAATCACCACCAAACATACCAAACATACCAAATACGCTAATCGCCAAAGACGAGTCTAATCGACAAAGAATTTGGTCCAAAGAGTAAAACTGTTAAAACAATTTCCTTTAATTAAACAGTTTCAATTAAATTTATAATGGAGAGAATACTTAAAATATTTGACGCATTTACTCAGGCCATATGAAAATCTGGTGACTGGTTTACTCAGTTCGACATCGACGTCTTCAACGACGAGGACTGTTTTCACTAGATTTAGTCACTGATGATTAAACCGCTTGAATAGGCTATGTCTGACTTGATTTTTAGCATCCATATGGCTGTCATAAGTACAATGAACAACGTTGCAAAAGAAATGTTTACAAAAGTATGCAGACATTGAATGACAGTTCAAATCAGTGTTTGCCATTGAAACGAACGTAATGTTGAATAATAGAATTAAAATAACGTGTCACATTTCCTTTAAAGTGCTCTTTCTGTATATATATATATATATATATATATATATATATATATATATATATATATATATATATATATATATATATATATATATATATATATATATATATATATATATATATATATATATATATATATATATATATATATATATATATATATATATATATATATATATATATATATATATATATATATATATATATATATATATATATATATATATATATATATATATATATATATATATATATATATATATATATATATATATATATATATATATATATATATATATATATATATATATATATATATATATATATATATATATATATATATATATATATATATATATATATATATATATATATATATATATATATATATATATATATATATATATATATATATATATATATATATATATATATATATATATATATATATATATATATATATATATATATATATATATATATATATATATATATATATATATATATATATATATATATATATATATATATATATATATATATATATATATATATATATATATATATATATATATATATATATATATATATAAATAAATAGAGAGTTATGACATAAATAAATGACATGAATAAATTAATCTTGGACTGACAAGAAAGCCGAATCCATAGAGTAAAATATTCAAAAGAACAAGAAATATAAGGCCAAAAAAATATCGTTGTCACATACAGACGACATCAACCTATTTTTCAATATTGAAAATGGAGTTAGAAAGTGCACTTTAGAATTTGCTGTCAAAGTGCTGAAACATCTGAGTTTCGGTAAATAATGGAAAGGGAGGTTTATTGGAAGAGAGATGTTGTTCAAGTACGTGAAAATCAGAAAAGAATTTTCAAATTTTCCACAAATTAATGAAAAACCAATGAATGTGTATCAGAATAGCTTGGTAATTCAGTAACAATACCAAACCCATCATTGAGGTTCTATCTGACTTTAATTTTGCATTTAACTGCCGAAAGTACGTTGTATCGAAAGATGTGTTGCTTCACCTCATATTATAAAAAAAAAATAATTTTATTAAATTTCTTTAAATTTACTTCAAAAAACACTGAAATATTATAATGAAAACTCATATTTTTCCTTTTATCAACTCTGTTCAATATTATTTCCTTCAAGCATAAGCCAAACAAATTATGCAATCTTGGGAAGATGATCTCGAAGCTTTAGACCAAGTAACCCTCCCTTTTCTTCTCATCTTTTCTCTTCTCTTCTCTCCTCCTCTCTTCTCTTCTCTTCTCCTATCTTCTGTCTTACTTTTGATGCTCCTAACTTATCTTCTTCCCATCTGCTTCCAAGCACATCCACTCTCGATGACAGTCAAGTCATATATATGCAGATCGAAGTATATATATATATATATATATATATATATATATATATATATATATATATATATATATATATATATATATATATATATATATATATATATATATATATATATATATATATATATATATATATATATATATATATATATATATATATATATATATATATATATATATATATATATATATGGGTCAATCCATTTTTTCCGTACCAAAATAATGGAAGTTGGCCGCTCGATAATTTTAGAAAACTTTTATATTTTGCATGGCGTTAATGTTATCCCTGGGAAGTTCAAAACCACCATTCGTTTTTGTAGATTTACTCTGGTTGTAACAGGGTGAGCCAAAATGTTAGACCAGGTGGAGCCAAATTTTCACTTAATAGAGGCTAACATTTTAAGTAATATCTCCATATTGGTAATTCTTATACCAAATTTTCATAGAGATTGATTTGTTAGGGATACTTTAAGGTACATTTGGCCTTTCCTGTTTTTTTTTTGTGAAAAATAATATTTCACCATGAAAATGAATCCGAAAAATTGTGTTAAAAATCGAAGAAATTTCCATTTTCGTGGGTGTATTATTAAAAGAAGGAAATAATTTAACGATATAAAATTTTGTGTGATGATACATACTAAAGTATGGTTTAACTTAAATCTTATTTGAAGTTGGGTAAATATTTTTAAAACAATTTACAGGGTGTTCAAAAATCAATTTTTCTGAAAATTCGGTAACTTTGAACCTTAATATCTCTGGTTGGGGTAAGTGCTAAAAATCTGAAATTTTCACACATTATACTACTACCATAGATGTTCCTTGACCTGCAATATTAACTTTGGTATTTGCTTGTTTTAAGAAATACAGCCATTCAAAAATGCCAAAAAAAAAATTTTTTTAAAGTTGTGTTATGATACCTATAATTATAGTTATTATAGTTCAAGACAATACATAGACAAATGAAATAGTGTGGCATCAAGGAGAAATGAAAACAAAGTTAAAAAAAATTTAATTATAAGGTTAATATACATAAAAAGTTGATCTACATATATATATATATATATATATATATATATATATATATATATATATATATATATATATATATATATATATATATATATATATATATATATATATATATATATATATATATATATATATATATATATCAAAGGTATGATTATAACATTAAAAAAAAACCTTTAAATGCAAAATAAAATTGAGCGGTGTATATATATATATATATATATATATATATATATATATATATATATATATATATATATATATATATATATATATATATATATATATATATATATATATATATATATATATATATATATTTATACTTTGCGCTATAACTGTGATTGTTCAGAAGAAGAGAGATTTCTTCGGAAACTTTGTTTGAGATGTTGTAATTTCTGCCTTTTAATGACATTTTCATTTCAAGCCCAGAAAGTTTTCTTAAAATATTTTTCATTGGGATCCATACCCGATCGCAAGCTGACATCTTGAATGAAGTTCTGGGTCCGGAAGGATGATAAAAATGTATGTAAACATCATCGTTCTCCACACTTATTTCTTCTACCTTTCCAATCCACCATTGGTCATCATATACGCAAGCTACTGTGTCATTTATCTCTAAACTTAATGAAAGCAATTTTGCTGACACAGTGGTCTTCGTAAACGTCGGTTTTTGAGGTTGGATAGCACCTAATTATGTTCTCTGAAAGTGGAAAGAATTTAGTGAAAGTTTCTTGTTCCCATAATCTCTCAAACAATTTTCATATCTCATTTTAAGTCTTTCAATTTGTTCATTAATTTCTTCTTCTTCTACGAGAAAATAAGTTATTCCTCTTAATTTCTCTTTGCCAGAATGAATATATTTGGTCAATATTAAGAATTTGGTGTGTTGTTGTTCTTTGTAAGCTGACTTTGCTTAATTCGCGCTTTGTTGTTCCTCCAACCCCATCACAGGCATTTTTCCCGTGGCAAGATGCAAAGAAATGCCATTCAGCTTTTAATGCGAAATCGTTTTGGTGATGGCAAATGTTAACAAAATTTTTTTATTCTTATACTGGCTACCACTTCCATCTGAAAAATAAACTAGCTTTTCAACTTTAGGCAAATTATGTTTAATATATTTTACTACATATGTTTGGAAGACGTGAACAACTGATGTGTTGTGCTATAAGTAGTTACTTAAAGCACAAAGAGAGTGACTTCTTAATTTACTATTTTCATCTCTAAAATATAGAACAAATGGGTGCAAAGTACTTGGTCATTGACCCAATGATACCCTTGAATTTCGTCTTGGACTACGTACGTGTAGTTCTCGGCAAAATCAGCCAAGATTATGCATTCATTTTCAGATAGTATTTCTTTCTTTTACTTTCAAAAATTGCGATTGAATTTTAGAAATATAATGGTGACTTTTGAGATTTGCCATATATATATATATATATATATATATATATATATATATATATATATATATATATATATATATATATATATATATATATATATATATATATATATATATATATGTAGATCAACTTTTTAAAAGTTATTGAGTTAATTTTGTCATTTAAAGTAGATATAATGGTACATTCTTATGTATATTAACCTTATAATTAAATTTTTTTAACTTTGTTTTCATTTCTCCTTGATGCCACACTATTTCATTTGTCTATGTATTGTCTTGAACTATAATAACTATAATTATAGGTATCATAACACAACTTTAAAAATTTTTTTTTTTGGCATTTTTGAATGGCTGTATTTCTTAAAACAAGCAAAGTACCAAAGTTAATATTGCAGGTCAAGGAACATCTATGGTAGTAGTATAATGTGTGAAAATTTCAGATTTTTAGCACTTACCCAAACCAGAGATATTAAGGTTCAAAGTTACCGATTTTCCAGAAAAATTGATTTTTGAACACCCTGTAAATTGTTTTAAAAATATTTACCCAACTTCAAATAAGATTTAAGTTAAACCATACTTTAGTATGTATCATCACACAAAATTTTATATCGTTAAATTATTTCCTTCTTTTAATAATACACCCACGAAAATGGAAATTTCTTCGATTTTTAACACAATTTTTCGGATTCATTTTCATGGTGAAATATTATTTTCACAAAAAAAAACAGGAAAGGCCAAATGTACCTTAAAGTATCCCTAACAAATCAATCTCTATGAAATTTGGTATAAGAATTACCAATATGGAGATATTACTTAAAATGTTAGCCTCTATTAAGTGAAAATTTGGCTCCACCTGGTCTAACATTTTGGCTCACCCTGTTACAACCAGAGTAAATCTACAAAAACGAATGGTGGTTTTGAACTTCCCAGGGATAACATTAACGCCATGCAAAATATAAAAGTTTTCTAAAATTATCGAGCGGCCATCATCGGTACGGAAAAAATGGATTGACCCATATATATATATATATATATATATATATATATATATATATATATATATATATATATATATATATATATATATATATATATATATATATATATATATATATATATATATATATATATATATATATATATATATATATATATATATATATATATATATATATATATATATATATATATATATATATATATATATATATATATATATATATATATATATATATATATATATATATATATATATATATATATATATATATATATATATATATATATATATATATATATATATATATATATATATATATATATATATATATTTTTTTTATTTTTTTTTTTTTTTTTTTTTTTTTTTTTTTTTTTTTTTTTTTTTTTATTTATATATTATATTTTATATATATATATATATATATATATATATATATATATATATATATATATATATATATATATATATATATATATATATATATATATATATATATATTATATATATATATATATATATATATATATATATATATATATATATATATATATATATATATATATATATATATATATATATATATATATATATATATATATATATATATATATATATATATATATATATATATATATATATATATATATATATATATATATATATATATATATATATATATATATATATATATATATATATATATATATATATATATATATATATATATATATATATATATATATATATATATATATATATATATATATATATATATATATATATAATAATTTGTTTTCGGCTATTTCTTATTTTATTTCCTTTTTTTTTCCTACCTATTTTTCTTAATTTCTTAATGAGCTTTCCTTCTTCCTTCCTGACCTTTATTTACACTGTTATAATTAATTGAATGAAATGAACTAAGAAGCAAACAGAAATAACTTTTCTAATTACGGGGACATAATTGCCAACCTTTTTTTATATTAGAAAAGGAACGGTAATAATATCTGAGAGAAAATGGGAAAATCGAGATAAAATATTGTTTATTATTTGACCAATGGAAAAGAACGTTTTAGAATTAATTCATATAGTCATTAATCATCCTATTAATAGAGCGAGTAATTTGTTGGTGGAGTTCATTTATTGTGTGGCAATTATTTTTAATTGATGAAAGAACAGATTCAAATATCAGAGAACGTGTTAAGCGATAATTTGTGTAATTTATTGCAATATTTAAGGCTATTTTGGAAAGAAATCTGTAAAAAATATTGGTTATTTATTTCTCATATGTGATAAAATTGATGAAGCGACTGGAAACTTGTTAGAATAATATTTTCAAATATCTTTTTTTATTTATTTATTTTTTCCTTTTTATGATAAATCTACATTTGAAACATAGAGCAGAACTCGTGCTTACATTCAGGACTCATCTACATTTTCTGTTTATTTTACATTTAATATATTCTGTGAATTAGATATTCAATACATAATGCGTTTGTGAATATTATATTCAATTGTTTCACTATTAGTAAATGGAGGAGAATGAGAAAGAAATCAACAAATTTATTCTAGTTTCACATTTTTTTTTGTTGAAAATACTGCTTTATTAAATTAATTATATTTATTTTATTTTTATGTTATATTATACTATATTGTAATTATTATATTAATAAACCATATTTCAGTATTTTGTTAAGGAATGTTATCACTTTATGGCCATTTCCCTATTCGAGGTTGTGCTTTTTTTATAAAGTTCTTCCTGAGAGAGGTTTTTTCTACAAAGTTTCTTCCTGAGGGAGGGTTTTTTCTATAAAATTTCTTCCTGAAGGAGGGTTTTTTTTCTTAAAGATACTTCCTGATGAAGGTTTTCTTTCTATAAAGTTCCTTCGTGAGGGAAGGCTTTTCCTATAAAGTTTTCCCTCTGAGGTGTTTTTTCCCTAAAGTTTCTTCCTGAAGAAGGAAAATCAGAGTTCTGAATTTATTTCTTTAAATTTAAATGAGACGATAAGGCAAACCATTTAAAAAATAAATAAATAAACAAATAAATAAATAAAAAAATAAAATTGGTTCTTTCATTATTTTTGAGTAAAAATTTTTAAAATTTTTAAAATTTTAATTAATAATGACTGTTATATAAACATTGCTAGTTATTCTATCTCAAATGTAAATAATCTGAATTACAATTTGAAGAACGATTCTTTGTCACCTCTACAGAGGAAATAAGTCCATCGTGACACAAATGGTAGAATGATTGGCTCACTTGCTTGAGGGGGTCAGTTCGAACCCTCTTCGGGATCCCTAGGTGTATAAAACCTAGAAAAATTACTCTTCTCGAATAGAGCAACTCCGTGGGTTTTGTGCTTTTTAATTTAAGAAAAAAGGCAAACAATCAAAATTAATTAAACAGAATTATTGAAGTCTTAAGACTATAATTGCTTAATACATAATCTAAGATAATTTTTTGCAGCTTTTTTGTCGCATCAAGCATTTTATCTATTGCAAAACAAACAGTAATGAAAAACTCATCCTTTGAAGATTATAAATTTGTATTTACAATAGATTACATCTAGAAAATTATTCAAGTTTTATAAAATGCATTTCATTAATCCAATCTTCAAATGAATTTGAATTATATTTCCACTTCAGAGAAACCAATTAACTAAAACTTTACATTTAACATCGTTTGTCACCAACTACTTCATTCAATTCTTCATATAAGAAGCTATTTAATGACTGTATATAATTTTTATAGCGTCATGAAATGTATTTTCCAAGAATAATTTTCTCCTCTCTTAGTTTCAAAGACTGTATTTTCTGTATTCTTGGAATAGGTAAATAAATTACTATACTAATTATATTCTATCAAATATTCATGCTCACACGCATACGTTTCAAAAACTTCATTCCTTTTAATATATTACGAATTTGCAGTTTCAAAAAACTCGTTATGTTTTCGCTTCTTCAATCATTCTTATTCTAATACAATTTAAATACTTAAAAATTTTTTAATGATTTTTAATACCAATATTCAAATTTTTTTTTATTTAATTAGAGTTTTTTGTCAAACTATTGAGAATTTATTATAACTATATATATATATATATATATATATATATATATATATATATATATATATATATATATATATATATATATATATATATATATATATATATATATATATATATATATATATATATTATTAATTAATAATTATATAGAATTATAATATAATATATTTTTAAATATTATATATAAATAAATATTATATATATATATATATATATATATATATATATATATATATATATATATATATATATATATATATAATTATATATATATATATATATATATATATATATATATAATATATAATATATATATATATATATATATATATATATATATATATATATATATATATATATTTATAATAATATAATAATAAAAAATGTTTTAATTACTTTGCTCCTACTTTATCAATTTGCTGTATTTTAGGAAAAAACTACGAATCCAAAATATTTTTGAGTTATGCCAATAGGAACATCTTGCACATAAGACACAAAGTTTTATATTAATTTCGGTCTAAAAAATAGCTCACGTTTTCTTTATTTTTTTTACGGGTGCTTTCGCCTCCTACTAGAGAACTAACTTTCGCTCTCGACCATAGCACGGAATGCTCAGAAAACCAGAGATTCTGAATGAACCGTAATGTACTTTTTTTTTACACAATTTCGACCATTCACCATAGAAATATATGATTATGTAAGGAAATATTTTACTATAGTAACCTGGATTAAACTTTTTTATATTAAACTTTTTTATATTGCAAAGACCAAAGGCCTCAAAAGTTACCATCAGAGTTAGAGAGCAATAAAGAAATCGAGTCAATTTAAAAGGCCGACATGTCCCGATACACGGCGTTTGTGTAAGTCATAGGAAGTTGGAAAAATAGATGAAGGGAGTGTGTTCCAGACTTTACCAGTAGAGTACATGTAAGATAGAGCATAGCGGTTAAGTCTGGGGTCGGAGAGTTGGACACAAAAAGGATGAGAGTGAGTAGAAAGGCGTGTCGCACGAGTCCTTCTCAATGGAGGTGGTATGCGACTGGAGAGTTCAGAAGATCAGTGTTCAGTGTAATAGCGATAGTATAGAGAGAGTGATACAGCAATGGTAGAAAGAGACTGAAAATAAATAGTGAGAGCAGAGAGTTGATAAGACGAAAAGCCCTAGACTCCACCTTCTCCAGGAGAGCTTTATGTGTGGAACCACCACAGATGTGTGTTGTATACTCCATACAGGGACGAACAACACCCCTATAAAGAGCAAGCAACTTGGGTGGATTGAAGAAATGCTGTAGGCACCTCAGAACAAGTAACCTCTTAAAAGATTATTTAGAAAGAGAAATAATGTGATCTTTCCAAAAAAAGATCACGAGAAAAAGAAACACCAAGAATATTAAGGAGGGATGAAGGTTTGAGTTGTGTGTTTTCAAAGAAGATATCATAGTTGTGCGGAAGATTGTGTCTAGTAGAAAGATGGAGAAATTGAGTTTTTGAGATATTGAAAATGACCATGTTTTCTCTGCCCCAATTTAAAATACGAGAAAGATCAGAGGTCAGTTGCTCCAAGGCTACCTTTCTTGCATGTATTAACTGCTGTTGGGAGGTTCGCCTTTCAAATTGAAACGAATAATGCAATGTGGAGTCATCTGCATATAGTGGACAAGAGACGAAGTAACGGATAGAAGGTCATTAATGGAAAACAGAAAAAGTGGTGAAGATAGAACAGAACCCTGAGGAACACCACTATTAATAGATTTAAAGGATGAATGGTGGCCGTCTACAACAGCTCCTATAGGAAGACCAGAAAGGAAATCAGAGAGAAGGAAATATTTCGAAAGATTTAAGTTTGGAAATCAAAGCTTTGTGCTAGACTCTTTTGAAAGCTTTCGATATGTCCAGCGCGAAAACAAAGGATACACCGAAATACCAAAGAGCGGAGGACCAAGATTTAGAGAGAAGGAAATATTTAGAAGATGAGAAGAATTGAGATGTTTCCAAATCTTCCTTCTAAGGATAGATTCCAAAACTTTAGAAAGGACGGAAGTTAAAGAAAGAGGATGATAGTTAGAGGATTGAGAGAGGTTGAATGAGTGCACGTTTCCAACAGAAGGGATGGTTGAGGTAGAAATACATTGACGAATTAGTTTACCAAGGCAAGGAGCAAGCTCGGAAGCACAAGTTTTGAGAACCACAGGAGGAATACCATCAGGACCGTGCGCCTTCTTACTGTTCAGCTCAGAGAGAGCAGAAATGACTTCTTCAGAAGAAATTGCAATTTTAGAAATAAATGAGTTGGAGGGGAAGAACCAAAAAGATTATAAATATTGCATTTTCTACGGAGAAATGAGTTTTTAGTTGTGCGGAGAAGAGACTTTGCACGATTCCGGGATGAGATATAAGTCGCATAAGTTTCTGGAGTTTGAAAACGACGGTAATCCCTGAAGGCAATACGGAAACAGTAATCATTCCATAGGAAATCAGAAAAGTACAACCGCAAGTCAGAACAGTTAGTAGCACCGAAATGCCATGCGGGGGTCATTCTTGCGGAAGAAGGAGAGACAGAACAAGATACAGAGATAAGAATGTTATCTGATGAACCTAGTGGA
>SEYY01011258.1:5000-7500 GCA_009176605.1 Armadillidium nasatum | reverse complement strand
CAATATATATTTTAAGCTAACAACCCGTTCTCTTCCCAAAGCTATAACTAAAATAATTCATTATTTTTCATTCTACTCATATTTTCATAATTTTTTAAACGCAATACCTTAAAGTACGCGCATACATTTACATACAATAACCAAAGAACCTCATACACATAAAAAGACTCATTCACTCTATATATATATATATATATATATATATATATATATATATATATATATATATATATATATATATATATATATATAATATATATATATATATATATATATATATATATATATATATATATATAATATATATTTATATATATATATATATATATATATATATATATATATATATATATATATATATATATATATATATATATATATATATATATATATATATATATATATATATATATATATATATATATATATATATATATATATATATATATATATATATATATATATATATTATAATAGATAAATATAAATATATATATATGCACTCACATACATATTCTCAGGTACACATATAATCATACACCCATATACATAAGCTCATACCACCAATCATACTTACATACATGTACAGTCGATACACTTGTATACACAATCAAGTACATACACACATATTCATAAGCTCGCTTGCATTCACAAACGCTCACACATACATTCACACACACAAGACTGCGCATCATAAATATTAGAGACCATGATACTCTCCAATTATTTCAATAAGTTTTTTTTTAAATCTCTAACTATTTTCTTCCAAACAAATGCATGTTTCTCTTATTTTTCTTATTATTTTCATGTTTCTTTTTTTATTATTTTTTCTTCTTTCAATAACTTTTTATTTTTTTTTTCCTTATTTTTTTTATTTTAAAATTGTTTTTATTATTATTTTTTGTTTAATTCTTTTTTTGATTATTTATTTTTGTGTTATTTTCTAAACCATTTTTTGGTTTTTCAATTTTTTTAAAATTTTTATTTCTAAATTTTAATTATTTAAAAATGTTTTTATCTGTATTTTATGAATTAAATCACTAAACATGCAACGCATATAAGGATTCATCCATCTCCACATACACGCATATACATGCCCATCAATGTACACACAACAATCATAAACATATACCACTTAACATTCCTTACTACAACTTTTCAGGTTCCTAACCTTTACCATTATACTCAACAAACCTTTTCGTTTCCATGCACACTTCCATTTCTGTTTCACGATTTCTACATTTCCCATTTTAAAATCTCAATACCTTCACTAATGAAATTCTCAAACTTTTCATTTTCATGTTCAAAACTTTTACCATTTCACGAACTCCAACCTTCTTAATATTAAGTTCAAGCCTTTCACTTTTCGTTCATTCTTAACTTACAATTATCCATCAGATTGTACTATAAACACTTCCTGACTTATGAAACTAGTTTTCATTAATGTTGTGTGATTCTATGACGTCATAACCATATCAGCTACTTTATTACATTAAGTTACAACATATTAGAAACACAAGATTGCATAAATTGAATATGCTTTAAACTTGCGACGTCAATTTACGAAGTAAATACAACAACTTCTAATGATTCATTTATTAAATAGTATAAAAATCATCTTTTAATTTTCCCAAGTCAACAAATTACTTGGATTTTTGTTTTGTCAGGCAAACATTTGATTCCGAAACAAGCTGAAATAAACAAGTTAAAGACTTTATTATTGCATAATTTAATGTTGAATTCTTTTTCTAATCTCATTTCATAACTTTCAGGCTTATCTAGGTCTTTTGTCGTTTTTCTTTTAATAAATTTTACTTCGTTTGCAACATATATAAACTAAATTTGTACAAATTTTATATGAATTACGTGCTTAAAAACTATCAGCTTATTTCTGATTATGTACTAGTGTTAAAAGTTAGTTTGAAAATGATAAAGAATTTACATCAATGAAGAGCGTGGGGTGAAGATGTATGAAAAATTTTGAAAATCCTACGCTAAAGAGCTTTCGGCATGTCTTTGGCCATGCCTTAAAGTTAAATTAAATTAAATATAGAGAATAATGTAATAAGAATAAGAGCTTAGTGCAAGAAATGTAGGAGTTAAAGAGATATCTATATGTCATTGGTTATGCCTAAATGATAAAGTTAGGCTAAATATAGAGATTTAAGTTATATACTGATGAAGAGTAGGGTGCAAAATACCTCCAAATTCAATGAAATATAAGCTAAAGAGATGACGGTGTCTTTGATCATTCCTTAATGATAAAAAGTATAGTGAATTATGGTAAATTAAAGATATACGTTGAAAGATTTAGATAAAAATATACGTAAAGGTCTAAAAATTGCATGTTAAAGAGAAGATGGTGTGTCTTTAATCATGTCGAAGTGTTAAAAGTCAGGTAATATTTGGAGATTAGGTTATATGTTGGAGGGATTAGGGTGTGATATGTATGTCAAGATCAGTAAATTGTGCTTTAGAGTAATGTTGACGTATCTTTGAT
>SEYY01011255.1:30000-36444 GCA_009176605.1 Armadillidium nasatum | reverse complement strand
ATATATATATATTTATATATATTATATATATATATATTATATATATATATATATATAATGGAGGAGGGAGTAGCTCTCCCGAGCCGTTGAAATTACCCCCCATTGGGTATAAGGGATGTTAAGGGTACTTCTAATCTCATCCTGGTGCCCAATGGTACGCTCCCTTTTGCGCTCATGTATAGTTTCTTCTACACGGAATAGGCTCTCCTTTTACACACAAAAACTATTTCATTCACACATCCTTTAAAAAAAAAAAAAACTAATTAATTATGGCCTTGAATTTGGTAGCCTCAGCGAATCCAAGAGGGGCTGATTCCAAAGATAGCCCCTCATCCACCCCTTCCCCATCACCACTTGGGAGTTGGTAGCCTCCGGTGATGGGGTTGGTGCCACCAGGAATTTGCAGCCGGCTGTTCCGGATGCACGGTCTAATTTTTTCATTAATTTCTGCAACATTCGTGGTCTTCAATCCAATTTCCACTTTGTTGAACATCACCTCTCTTCTTCTAGACCTCTCCTCATATTCTTGACCGAAACTCAGATGTTTGAGCGTTCCGTTCTGTTTCCTCTATCCTCAATTTTCAGCCAAAGGCGGATGTTGCGCATACATGCGCAACGATGTAGTTTGCTCTCGTGTCTCTAATTTGGAGTCTTCTGAATTTTCTACCTTGTGGCTTAGGCTCTCTTACCATTTTACGACTAAATTCATTTGTTCTGTTTATTTATCTCCTAATTCTACTGACTATCCTAAATTCTTTGACTACCTAAACTTCAAAATAGAGTACATTCTCTTTTCTTCTCCTATTTCGAAAATCATCATTTAAGGTTATTTCAATGTTTACCACCGCCAATGGCTTTCTTTCTTCTACTTCTCATGATACAGCTGGTGAACGTGCCTTCTAATTCGCTATCTAATCCGACCTATAGCAATTGGTGTAGCTCCCTACTCGTATCCCTGATCGTCTTGGTGATGAAACCAACATTCTAAACCTTTTCCTAACTTCTAATCCTTCTCCTTATACTGCTAAACTTTTTCCTCCTCTGGGTTCCTCCTATCACCTTCTTATCTCTGTATCCTTTTCTATCTCTTCAAGTGTTCCACAGGAAAGACCCCCTTCTATTGAAAGGAAACGTTTGTGGCATTTCGGTGCCGAAAGCTGCTTGGACTTGCTGTCGTAATTCTTTGATTTCCCGTGGAATGATTATTGCTTCCGAGGGAGGGGTCCCTCGCAGTGTGCTGAACGCATAGCCGAGGTGATTTTCTCCTGCATTAAGGCGTACATTCCATTTTCTTTCCCTTCTACTAAACCCAGCAAACCTTGGTTTAACTCTACTTATTTCCACGCTATCCGCCGTAGGGATGCTGCCTTCAATAATTACCGTCGTCTTCAAACTCCAGAAACTGACGCAACTTATATTTCATTCCGGAATCGTGCAAAATCTCTCCTTCTCTCTTTTTTCTCCCTCTCTCTCTCTCTCTACATTTATATATATATATATATATATATATATTATATATATATATATATATATATATATATATATATATATATATATATATATATATATATATATATATATATATATATATATATATATATATATATATATATATATATATATATATATATATATATATATATATATATATATATATATATATATATATATATATATATATATATATTATATAGGGGAGGGAAGTAGCGCACTTTTCTCAGTAAAAAATGCAATGATCTTTCTGGTTCATCTTCCTCATGCTCTTTCTGGCATTTTACAAAAAATGTCAACTCTAACTTTGCTTCTTCCTCTTTCCCTCCTTTAGTATCTTCAACGGCACAACTGCTTTTTTACATTCATCTAAAGCAAAACTCTTCGCTCAGACTTTTGCCTCTAATTCTACCCTAGACGATTCAGGAGCTTTTCCTCCTCCTTCATCTCCCTCCAACTCATTTATGCCTAAAATTAGAATTTCTTCTAAAGACGTTATTTCTGCTCTCTCTGTGCTTAATATTAAGAAGGCGTACGGTCCTGATGGTGTTCCTCCTGTGGTTCTCGGTAAATTATTTCGTCTTTATCTTTCTACTTCAACCTTCCCTTCTTGCTGGAAACGTGCGCTCATTCAGCCTGTGCCGAAGAAGGGGGATCCCTCTCAACCCTCCAATTATCGTCCCATTTCTTTAACCTCCGTTCTCTCTAAAGTTTTCGAATTAATCCTTAACAGGAAGATTTGGAAACATCTTAATACTTCTTATCTTACCTCTGATCGCCAGTAAGGGTTTCGTAGGAAATGCACTACTGGTGTTGGTGATCTTCTTTCCCTTTTCTCTGACTCTTAGTCCTCCGCTCTTCGGCATTCCGGCGAATCCTTTGCTGTCACGCTAAACATATCGAAAGCCTTCGATAGAGTCTGGCACAAAGCTTTGATTTCCAAACTCCCGACTTCCAGTATCTATCATTCTCTCTGTGATCTTCCCTAAAATTTCCTTTCCGGTCGTTCTATTAACAGTGGTGTTCCTCTGGATCCTGTTCTATCACCAACACTTTTTCTACTTTTAATTAATGTTCTTTCTATTACTTCATCTACTATCCACTCCTATGCTGATGACACCACACTTCATTACTCCTTTCAGTTTGAAAGACGTCCATCTCAACAGCAGTTATTAGTCTCGAGAAAGGTAGCCTTGGAGCAGCTAACCTCTGATCTTTCACGTATTTCAAATTTTGGCAAAGAAAACATGATTGTTTTCAATGCCTCAAAAACTCAGTTCCTCCATCTCTCCACTAGACACAATCTTCCACACAACTGTGATGTCTTCTTCGAAACCACACAACTCAAACCTTCATCTGTTCTTAATATTCTTGGTGTTTCTTTATCTCGTCATCTTTCTTGGAAAGATCACATTATTTCTCTTTCTAAACAAGCTTTTAGGAGGTTGGGTGTTCTGAGGCGCCTTCAGAATTCCTTCACTCCACCACAGTTGCTTGCTCTGTATAGGGATGTTGCTCACCCCTGTATATAGTATGCTTTACTCATCTGGGGTGGCTCCATTCATACAGTTCTCCTTGAGAATGTGGAGTATGGGGCATTACGTCTCATCAACTCTCCTGCTCTTACTAACTTTCTCCAACCTCTTTCTGCCTGTCGAATTGTAGCGTCACTCTCTCTATACTATCGCTATTACAAAGGACATTGCTCTTCTGGACTCTCTCGTCGCATACCTTCTCCATTGAAAAAAGCACAGGTGACACGACTTTCTACACAGTCTCATCCTTTCTCTGTCCAACTCTCCGACCCCAGACTTAACTGCTATACTAAATCTTACATATAGTCTACTGGTAAAGTCTGGAACACACTCCCTTATCTACTTTCCCAACTTCCTTTGACTTGCATACTTTTAAATGCCGTGTATCTGGATACGCTGACCACCACTGACCAGAATAGTGCTTTTCCAACGTCTGTGGAATTTGATAGGCCTCTGGCCTATGCCCACTGCAGGAGTTATATATATATATATATATATATATATATATATATATATATATATATATATATATATATATATATATATATATATATATATATATATATATATATATATTATATATATATATATATATATATATATATATATATATATATATATATATTATATATATATATATATATATATATATATATATATATATATATATATATATATATATATATATATATATATATTATATTATATATATATATATATATATATATATATATATATATATATAGCTCTTAGTTATAATGCTTTCTCTCCAACAGCTCCACCATGCCCTAAACGTACTTTCTGGCACTTTAATCGGGCTAATTGGGGGGCAATGCGCCGCTTCTTTGCTAACTATCATTGGAGTGAATCTTGCTTTGTCTCGGGGGACGCTTCTGTCTCTGCTGAAAAGGTAGGGGCCGTAATCCTTGACGGGATGGGCAAATTCATTCCATCTTCAACTAAATCTTTTTCTCCTCAAAATCCATGGTTCGATGACGGCTGCTCTCTTGCCCTTCGCGAGAGAGACAGTGCTTATCGTGAATGGAAAAACTCTCCTCCTATCACTCTTGCTAATTTTCATTCAGCTCGGAATCGTTGCAGGGATGTTCTTCGACGGACTAAGCGTACTTTCATAAAAAGGAAGTGCGCTGACCTCCATGGCTCTCCTACTGATAAAAATTTCTGGCCTCTTGTCAAAAATATCTCTAACAACTTCTGTAAATCTGCCTTTCCTCTTCTTATTCGCTCTGATGGTTCTGTTGCTAATACTCCTTCTGAAAAGGCTAATCTCTTCGGCCTCCTTTTTTCATCTAATTCCACCCTGCTCGATTCTGACATCCCTCCTCCTACTCCTTCTCTTCTCAGGTGTCCTATGTCTCTGCCTGTAATTACTCATGATCAGGCGCATAGGATCCTGAAATCTATGAACGTCAGGAAGGCCAGTGGCCCGGATGGCATTCCCCCTCGTGTTCTGAGGGAGTGTGCTTCCGAGTTAGCGCATGTCCTCGTTCAGCTCTACTCTCTATGCCTTAATACTAATACTTTTCCTCAATGCTGGAAGCGTGCATTTGTTAAGCCGATCCCGAAAAAAGGTAGTTGCTCTGACCCTTCTAACTATCGACCTATAGCTCTCACCTGTGTTCTATCTAAAATTTTTGAAACTCTTCTCAACTCTCATAACCTGGATCATTTGGAGTCTCATTCTTTTCTTTCTGATCACCAGTATGACTTTCGACGCTCGAGGTCAACTGGTGACATACTTTCCTATCTTACGGATCTATGGTCTTCTGCCCTTAGGGACTTCGGGGAGTCTTGTGTGGTGGCGCTTGACATATCCAAGGCTTTTGACCGGATATGGCATGCGTCACTGCTCTCCAAGCTCCCCTCCTTTGGGTTTCCTCCTTCTCTTTGCTTACTATTGTCTAGTTTTCTCTCAGATCGTTTCATTTAGGCAGTTGTAGATGGAGCGACCTCTTCCTCCTTTTCTGTCAACTGTGGTGTTCCTCAGGGTTCTGTTTTATCTCCAACCTTATTCTTACTTTTCATTAACAATCTTCTCAACTGCACTTCTAACTCTGTTCACTCTTATGCTGACAATCCAACTCTGCATTCTTCTACTCATTTCAAATCTGCTCCTTCTTTTGCTTCTAGAGTTGCTTCTCGTCTTCAACTTTCCAATTCTATTCTTGCCGATCTGGATGGGATTTCCCGGTGGGGTCATAGCAACCTTGTGAAATTCAACTCTTTAAAAACTCAACTTCTTCACATCTCCCTCTCAAAAACACCTCCTAACTTTCCTATCCTCTTCGATGGCTCTCCCGTTTCACCTGTAAATAACATTAACATTCTTGGTCTAAACATAAACAACAAACTGTCTTGGAAACCACATATCACAATGGTTGCTAAAGCGGCCTCTAAGAAGCTGGGAGTTCTGTTCAGATTGCGAGAATTTTTCTCTTCTGAACAGTTACTCCAAATATATAAGGGTCTTATTCGCCCTTGTATGGAGTACTGTTCTCACATTTGGGGTGGCTCCGGCTCCTCCTCTCTTCTGGATAGGGTTGAGTCAAAAGCTAAAAGATTAATTAACTGTCCCCTACTTTCAAACTCTCTTGACCCTCTGTCTCTGCGACGTGACGTTGGCGCACTATCTCTTTTCTATAGGTACTACAATGGCAGGTGCTCGAGGGAATTGGCCTCTCGCATTCCTCCACCATTGCGTCGTCCTCGTTGCACAAGGGGTGCCCTTCTTTCGCACCAATTTTGTGTGGACGTAGGAAATCCCAGGCTAGCCCGTTGTGGTACCATCTTTCTTTCCAGCCACCTCTATTCTGTGGAACTCTCTACCTTCATCTATTTTTCCTTCTGTATTTAACCTTCCACTCTTCAAGGCTTCCGTCTGCGCCCACAAACGAGTTCTCTCTATGTGTGTTTGCCCCCTCCTTGAAAAGGGCTCTGCCCGTGAGCGGTGGCATTCTGTAAAAAAAAAAAAAAAAAAAAATATATAGAAATAATCTGTTAGAATTTTAAAAAACTTTAAAAAAATATATATATATATATATATATATATATATATATATATATATATATATATATATATATATATATATATATATATATATATATATATATATATATATATATATATATATATATATATATATATATATATATATATATATATATTATATATATATATATATATATATATATATATATATATATATATATATATATATATATATATATATATATATATATATATATATATATATATATATATATATATATATATATATATATATTTTTTTTATTTTATTTTATACTCTACACCATATCCCGCAAATGCAGGGTGGTGTCGGCTGCAGAAACTTCATATTCCCGCAGCCGTACTTGGGAAGAAAAAAAAACTGGTTTA
>SEYY01011255.1:0-25000 GCA_009176605.1 Armadillidium nasatum | reverse complement strand
ACTTCTGAACCAAGACAGGTCAAAAGCAAATGGCAAAAGACTTGTTACCCTATGTCAGAGTGCAGTCTGGGAGGTCGTTTGAGTTAGTCTGCATGGCAGTTGCCTATTAGCTTTCTCCTTGTGATTTCCTTTTGACTTGTCTTGTCGAAGAGGTATCCCTCTCTCTTACCATCCAAGTGGTCAGAGATAGTAAAATCATATAGCAGACTTTAATACTTGCTTATTTTAATTTTATTATATTATATATATATATATATATATATATATATATATATATATATATATATATATATATATATATATATATATATATATATATATATATATATTTTATACGTACTATCGTGAACAGAAATAATGAACTATTGCTTGGGTTGATCATTTTTCAAAGTAACATGGGTCTAATTTTAAGATTAAATTTTCATCCAATCATCTTTCAACATGATACTTTAGCTACGCCCACTGTGTAACTATATATATATATATATATATATATATATATATATATATATATATATATATATATATATATATATATATATATATATATATATATATATATATATATATATATATATAGGGTCAAGTAAAATATACCAGGAGTTTTTTAGCAAGAGCAATTTTTTTAACTGAAATTTACTTTTTCTAGGGTAAATAAAAATAATACAAAAAAATTTAATTTATAATATTAATATATATATATATATATATATATATAATATATATATATATATATATATATTATATATATATATATATATATATATATATATATTTTTTTTTTTTTTTTTTTTTTTTTATATATATTTAATCCGCAAGATAGGGTATTGCAGAAACTTCATATTTCTGCAACCGTACATGGGTTAAAAATACTGGTAAAAAGGTTCCCAGCCTTTAGAACCATGGAAGAATAATTCTCCAATTGTTTGATGCGACGAAATCCCAATTTTATCAAATGTTCCTAGAAGTACCAATAATTTCCAAATTTAAATACACTTGTTCAAAAGTTATCTTAAAGAACAATTAAAAATTTTGATAACTTGAATTATATTTAAAATTATGAAAAATGAAAAATATGATAAAATATTATTTATTTACTTATATATTTAATCAAATGCTATTTAAAAATATTCTTCGATCCTAAAATTTTCATTTACTTCTAAATAACAATCTGATGAATAAAACACTTCAACATTTCTTCAAAAGATATATATATATATATATATATATATATATATATATATATATATATATATATATATATATATATATATATATATATATATATATATATATATATATATATATATATATATATATATAATATATCACTGTAAAGCTAAAAGTTTGATATATCTCTTAAAAAATTGATTCAAATAAATTCTTTCCTTTATTTCGAGTACGCCACATAAACTCGTATAAATAAGATTCAAAAACTGTCCTGCAAGTACCTTTTAGTTTTTTATTCTTGTATTTCAAGACAGCCCAAACACTTTCAATTAGCTGTGTATGGCAACCATTTGTTGTTGGGTTTACAAATATATCACTAACCAAGTACGCCACATAAACTAGTATAAGCCTATCCTAACCTAACCTAACGAAAAAAAAACCTAACCTAACCTAACCTAACCTAACCTAACCTAACCTAACCTAACCTAACGAAACCTAACCTAACCTAACCTAACCAACCTAACCTAACCTAACCTAACCTAACGAAACCTATCCTAACCTAACCTATCCTAACCTAACCTAACCTAGTAAATAATTAGTATTAAACCACTCTATATTATACTGAATATCACACATTTTGAACTATTTAAAAAAAAAAAGTATAACAACGATGGAAAAGGTAATTCGAAACCGAGTCATTTTTTAACAAAAAAAAAAAAAAAAAAATTACTTAAAATAAATATACTCGTAAATGTTGAAGCTCAATAATAAATATAAAGTTTACTTTCTGTTTAAAATTTCATTTATGAGTTTATTTTTTAAACAATAAATAATTTTGTATTTTTGCCGGTAAAAGCTTCTTAGACGATGAAGTGGGTTCAACCCTTATAGTATGATTAAGTGATGGTTGACTTTGAGAAGGGACGATAGGGGTAATATCTGACGAAGAAGGTGTAGAACCACTGTGAGTCAGAGAGAGCTCCAGAGGATATAAATGTTTTATAGGATATAAATTAATTTGTTCTCCTGGAGTTCTAACATATACAGATCTGACCTTTTGGTCATCTCCATATAGTAGTTCATGAACTACCCCCATTTGCCAGTAAGGTCGTTCATTTACTGGACTTTTAACAAGAACAACGTCATCTTTTTTGATAAGATTATTCATTTAGTTTGATAGAGATCTCTACCGATTTCCCTCAAACTAAGAATATATTCGCTATACCAGCGAGTACGAAATTCCTCGAATTTCTCTGAAGAATATTTCAAAGATTTCGTAAGCTCTTTATGAGCTTTAGAAGAATCCAAAAACTGGTTCTTCGAACCAGCTCCTGGCAAAACCATTGCAGTTTTTGCAAGAGGCTTTAAAAAATCGTTGGGAGTGAGTGGCACTACGTCATTTACACTCGTAATGTAAGTGAGTGGTCGAGTATTTATTGCGTCAGCAATATCTGACAAAATAGTGATGAAATCAAAATAGTTCAGTGAAGAACGTCCTATTGTTTTAAAGAGATAGTCCTTAACTACCCTGATCATTCTCTCCCACATACTACCTACCCAAGGGCTATATAGTGGGATTCGTTTATGGACTATTTGATTTTTTCTTAAAAACTCACTCCCATTTTCTGAGACTAAGAATGTTTCAATGAAATCGGTGCCCATGCTAAATGATCGAGCGTTGTCGGTATAGACACAGTCGGGCACACCAAACCGATTTACAAATCTTTGAAACGATTGCATGAATGATTTGGAGGACATATCTTCTATGAGATCCAAATATATAGCACGAATATTCAGACACGTATAAGTGAGAATAAACATTTTTTGTGCCGGAGCAGAGCCCTTAACCTTGACCCACCAATGTTTGGTATAGTCAATTCCAACATGGCAAAAAGGTCTGAATAATTCCACCTGTGCTTTCGAAAAATTTGTAAAGCGCGGATAGCGATAAGCAAAGTTATTGAATTTCTTGCAGATAATACATTCCTGCAAGACATTTTTGATGGTGGTTCGCGCTGCTGTTATCCAGAACCCTTGAAGACGAATATTCGTAAGAGTGCCCTGAATACCTAAGTGCTTGCATTTTTCATGCGCATCTCTAATGATTAACTTAGTGAGATGATGATTTTTGGACAGCAAAATGGGATTCAGAATATTATAATCATAATAATTGCATCTCGAAAGACGGCCTTTGCTCCTGATGAGATTGTTTTCATCAATGAACAAATTTAGATTATTTACCAAGTCAGGGACATGGCCAGAAAAAGAAGAATCCCTTTTACTTCTTCCAAAAATTGCATTTCCTTAGGAAAAGAATATATTTGCATTTTCCTAAGACAATACAAACGAGCACTTGTATCATGATTATTAGACACACCTCTTGAAATTGCACCAAACTTAAACAGTAAAGTGACTATTCTGTAAAGTTTGTGCAAATTAGAATATTTTTCCACATCGACTACAGGGGGTTCCTTATCTACAGGAACTATGTGATAGACAGGAGATGTTTCCATCTCCTACGAAGGCAAATACATTTTGTTTAAAGACAGCCATTTTGTCCCTTTTGTCCAGAAGATCATGTTCTTTTGGAACTCCTTGAAAGTTATTCCTCTGGTCAATAGGTCAGCAGGATTATCTTTAGTTTTTTCATACAGAAACTTGGGGGTTAAAGAATGATTTTCTTTTAGAGCGGAGCTCATACTCAGAATATCTTGTACCCGATTTCTGACGAATATTTGCTTGGACTTTAATCCTTTGTTCTGGACCCAGGCCAACGTAATCTGAGAGTCGGAGAATATATACAAATTTTTGAATTTACTCCCAGATAGACTACTCAAAATTTGTGGCAGACACTTTAAAGCCAAGAATACAGATAATAACTCCAGACAAGGAAGAGTTTTTCCTTTTGCTGGAGTGACCTTTCCTTTCGACCAGAGAATATTTGGACCTTCAGACTCAGAATATATATACACTACGAAGCCATAAGCTACTGAACTAGCATCGCAGAATATATACATATTTAAATTAGAGTCACAGGACTCGAAACAAGATCTGGGGAAGGTGATCTCTTTTAGGGAGTTGAGATCTTTGCTCAACTTCTCCCAAGAATTTTTAATATCTAGATTAAGAGCATCATCCCACCCCATCTCCTCTGCCCATGTCATCTTCATCAGAAGACGCCCTCTTATTGTTACAGGGAGACAAAGAGAAAGTGGGTCGAATACTTTGGAAATCTCCGACAGGAGCTGTCTTTTTGTTGAGACTGTACCCAGAGAATAATTACTTAGACCCAGGGTATCCCGAGAGGTGTTATATAAGTATCCTAACACCCTCTCCTCATCACATTGATGAGAGGCGAGTTTATTTTCTGCCTTCGAATATATTCCTGAGCTCTTGACAGTTTGTGTTCCATGAACATAAATTAAAACCACCTTCACTCATGCGTGAAGTGGATTTATGAAAAATATCTTTCAATTCTTCAACAGAAGATGAAGAATATATAAAATTGTCGACGTAGAGATTATTCATCAAGAGAGAAGAACAGAGATCGGCTGGGTATTTTTTGACATGATGTTGAATCACAGCGCCTAATATATAAGGACTGACTGCCAACCCAAAGATTATGGTAGCATAACGATAAGTAAGTAGCTTACCATCGCTTTCCCAAAAAAAGCAAAACCTACTTCTGTCCTCCTCCAACTTCAGACGAATTTGGAGAAACGCTTTAGAAATATCGGACAGAACAATATATTTGTTTGTCCTAAAAGCGATTAACATTTTGAAAAGAGAGGCGATTAAATCCACTCCTGAATATATAGCCTGATTTAGAGAGGGACTATTTCCTATTTTCAGGCTACAGTTGAAAACAGGCCTTATTTTGGTGGTAACCTGAAGTGCTTGCGACTCGTCTTTCTACACAGTCTCATCCTTTCTCTGTCCAACTTTCTGACCCAAGACTTAATCACTATGTCAACCTTACATGTACTCTACATGTAAAGTTTGGAACACACTTTCTTCATCTATTTTTCCAACTTCCTATGACTTATGCACCTTCAAACGCCGTGTATCAGGTCATGTCGGCGTTTAATTTGACCATATTCCCGACTTTCCCCCTAACTCTGGTGGAATATTAGTAGGCCTCTGGCCTTTCCCCACCAGA
This sequence comes from Armadillidium nasatum, assembly GCA_009176605.1. NCBI lineage: Eukaryota > Metazoa > Arthropoda > Malacostraca > Isopoda > Armadillidiidae > Armadillidium > Armadillidium nasatum. Next base: position 19,671 of record SEYY01011255.1, on the reverse strand, counting down.
GGTGAAATAAATAAAGAATAAATAAATAAATAATAAATATATATATATATATATATATATATATATATATATATATATATATATATATATATATATATATATATATATATATATATATATATATATATATATATATATATAGATAGATAGATAGATAGATAGATAGATAGATAGATAGATAGATAGATATACTTACATCTTGTCTACGATTCCTTTGTACTTTTATAATATTTTCTTTTTGTGATCGTGAGGTTGAATCGTACATGAGGTTTTCGTATATCCAATATTTCAGTGCTCTGGGTCTTTATCGGTGACCTGATAATTGATATGTATCCAGTAGTTGGTCTATATCTTTTATCAAGTGTCTTTTGACGCGTTCTTTTGGGTATAAATGTTTTCTTTGCAGTCATTGGTTCCGCTTCGTTCGGCGTTTGTATTGGCTCGATTTCGGTTGACTCTAATTCAGGTGGTATTTCCTGTTCTCTCTCTGATGTTGCGAGAAGTTCTTGCTCCTCATACTCTTCTTCTGTTAATTCGGTTCAATCTTTTCTGCTATGCATTTTCTCTTCTGCTGCTGCCTAGTACAACCTCAACGATGTTTTTATTCTTGAAGGCGGATAATTATCTTCCTCTATTTCATCGTCTTCATATTTCGGTTCTTTGATGATCTTACTTACTTGTACTGGTTTTCTCTTTCACATTGACAATTATACAACCGGTTAGATTGGGGATCTCTAATGACATACACTTTTCCAGATCCAAATTTTCCTGCAATACCCTTCACTCTTATCTGTCCTTTTCACTTTTTATATAGCTTAGGAGATAAAAGAGAGGGCTTAACAATCTGAACATATAATATATCTCCTGGTTTAATGTCTCTATCTTTACTTTCCTAATCCTTTTGCATTTTATATTTCTTAACTTCCCTTTCAAGAATCTCCTTTCCTTGTTCTCTGATTCTTTTTATTCTGTTATATATTTCTTCAGGTGTGTCATCAATCCTGGTTGCAATATTGTTCCCTTTTAGCAACACAATGTTGGGCAGTTCAAAATGCATTCTTTTAGTATACCCATATAGTAAGAAGTGGGGGTCTTTTCCTTCACTTACATTAAAAGTATTGTTTAGAGTTGCTTGTGCTAATGATAAATACTTATACCAATCCTTTTTGGTTTCACTTGTGTAGCATCTCAAGTATGTTTCTATCTTGCTATTTTCCCTTTCGAACAGCGAATTGCTGGCCCGTGAACTGACGCATATCTCTACTTTCTTTATACCAAACCTCTGGCGTATATTCTTCATAATGGTGCCTTTAAACTCACCGGCATTATCACTCCGTAACTGCTCCGGACACATTGTGGGGCACTATCACACAGTCGATTAGGTGTTTTAAATGGTTGCACTGTCTCTTTTTCTTAGTTCTACCAGTTCTATATAAATGTTGATTTGACATTTAAGTACAAGGATGTACTGATGACCTAGTGTAGTTTTGGTCAAAAGTCCAAGGATGTCCATATGCAATTTTTCAAAAGATATCTCTACGATCGGGTATTTATCCAGACTTGTTCTTTTGGGTTTCCTTCCCTTTACAGATTGACAGATACTGCATTGTGTAAATATTCTTCTACCAGTGTGTGCATTCGTTTAAAGTAGTATCATCTCTTCAAAACGTCAAATGGTTCTCTCAACGCTTGCGTGTCCAGCTCCTACGTCGAGTGTGTTAAGTGTATGGCTTTTCCACTAATTCCTCTGTTATTGTACATCAGATAATCTTTCCCTTGCTTTTCGAATATCATGCCTTTGTATATTCGCAAACCGGGAATGTGTTTTCATTGACTTAGTATTAGATTATTTTCTCTTAATTTTGGACATCTCGTAAGGTGTTTTATACGGAATCAACCAACTAGCTAAACGAACATACGAACACAGATCTGTAATATAAAAGGCTGTGTTTTTGGAGTTTTTATTATTCTCACTAAACTCTCCGATGAAGATATCATTCTCTTGGACCTCTCCTGGGATCGTTACCCCATAACCTCGTAACCTCACGTCTTCAGGTATTATTGCTCTTATTGTATTATTATTATTATTATTATTATTATTATTATTATTATTATTGTTGTTGTGTATATATACACATATATATTAGTTATTTGTTTATTGTTTATTGCAGAAATAAAAGCCTGACTTCCTCTTAGTTGTCATTGCCCACAATTTTATTTCTGAATACTTCTACGGGGATATGGATGCCGTTGGAAGGATTTTGCGTCCCCTTACGCTGGACATTCAACCTACGTCTCAAGATGCTCCCAGAGTCTTCAAGCACTGGAAGTTCGTACTCACTCAATATATTTCTGCATTACCCGAGGATTCTCAGGACTTGTCTTTGGGTGTACTGGCTGGATCATTATCTCCTTAACAACTTCGAGCTGATTTCTGAGTGTCGTACTTACGAGGCCGCTCTCCAGTCCTTGACCTCTATATTTGTGAAACCGCCTAGTGATGTTGTTGCTCGACACTCTCTCATGACTCGTAAGCAACTCCCTCAGGAATCTATTGATGAATACGCTAGAGAATTACAGCGTTTGAGTATCGATTGTGCTTTTCGTGATGTAACTGCTTCCACTTATAGGAATGAGTATATTAGAGACTCTTTTATCTCTGGTCTAAAATCCCCCCATGTCAGAACGCGACTTTTGGAATTTCGTGAATTGCCTCTTGAAAGTGCAATTGATAAAGCTCGTGCACTGGAGCTGGCCCATCAAGATGCCATGACTTATGAAGCTCCCGGAAATCTTGCAGTAGTCTCCTCTCCGCTTCACCTTCCTCCACTGCTAGCCATGAAGATGTGGAGGCTGCAGCATTGGTCACTACTTCGCAAAAACGACCATGTTTTTACTGTGGAAAAAGGCCTACCCATGACCGGGCTGTTTGCCCTGCTCGAGGAGCCTTATGCTCTTTATGTCATAAAAGAGGTCATTTTGCGAGGGTTTGCAGATCTACCAATACCCCTATATCTAGACCTGAAGTGGCTGCCCTCGCCAAGGCATACTCATTCACAACATCTGATTCAACTTTTCCTCCTGGATTACAATCCTCCTCCTTGAATATCACCATCTCGAACCATGAAGTTCGAGCTCTTATCGATACTGGTAGCTCAGAGAATTTTGTGTCCCATTGTCTTGTCTCTAGATTGAGCCTGCCTACATCTCCATACATGGGAACTATTGCAATGGCCTCCTCTTCGTGGACATTTTCTGTCTCTTCTTGTTGCCATATTCACTTTACTATCGATGACAGCGTGTATGATGAAGCGTTTCCTAGTTATGCCCAACTGTTGTACTGACGTAATTCTGGGTCTACCTTTTTTGAAGCAACATTCGTCCCTTAAACTCTCTTTTGGAGGAGCCAAAAAACACTTGGAAGTATGTGTCCTGGCTCCTTTTCAGATACGTCCCCCTAGAATCTTTGCCAACTTATCTCCAGATTGTAGACCTATTGCTGTGAAATCCAGGAAGTACAGTTCTTCTGACGTCTTATTTATTAAGGATGAGATACAACGGCTGCTGTCTGAAGGAAATTATTGAGCCTAGCAATTCTCCCTGGCGTGCTCAGATTCATATTGTCAATCAAGGGCAAGGTAAAAAGAAAAAGAGAATGGTCATAGACTACTCTGCTACTATAAATCGCTACACCTATCTTGATGCTTATCCCCTCCCATCACTGGATACTTTGGCCAACAAAATCGCTTCTTATAAAGTGTATAGCTCTGTGGATCTCAGAAGTGCTTACCACTGTGTACCTCTTCATCCTGATGACAAGCCTTTTACTGCTTTCGAAGCCGATGGAAAACTCTATCAATTCTGTCGCCTTAGTTTTGGCCTCACTAATGGTGTGTCCTGCTTTCAGAGGGTCATCGACGAGTTCATTAATGAACATGGATTGACTGATACATTTGCATATCTCGATGATGTGACAATTTGTGGTCGCACTCAAGAAGAACATGACCAGAATCTTTCTCGTTTTTTGGATTGTGCTAAACGTTTTAATATGACTTTCAGTCATGAGAAATGTCAATTTTCACTCACTTCTATACGCATTCTCGGATATGAGATATCATATGGAAAACTTCGTCCTGACCCTTCACGTATGCAGCCACTTTTAGACCTCCCTATTCCATCCAACGCCAAATCGCTCTCCAGACTCTTGGGTCTTTTCGCGTATTACTCACGATGGATTCCTCGTTATTCTCATAAACTCCGACCTCTTATTAATGCTGTTTTCCCATTAACTCCTCCAGCAATAGAGGCCATCTCTGTTCTGAAAAACGCTATCCTTAATGCAGTTCGCTCCCATGTTGATGACACTCTACCCTTCGTCTTGGAAACAGATGCGTCTGACGAAGCTATCGCTGCTACCTTGAATCAGGAAGGCCGCCCTGTTGCCTTCTTCTCCCGATCTTTGTCTCCTTCGGAGAGGGGACATTGTTCTCTTGAAAAAGAGGCATACGCCATCATCGAGGCTATTCGACATTGGAGGCATTATTTGCTGCCTCGTCCGTTCACTTTAATTACTGACCAGAAATCCGTCTCGTTCATGTTCGACATGTCACATAAGAGCAAGATTAAAAACGAGAAATTAGCACGTTGGAGGTTAGAACTTCTTCCATATAAGTTCGAGATTATACATCGTCCTGGAAGTCTTAATCAGGCTGCTGACGCCTTATCTAGACCTTTGTGTTCAGCTACTCACAGTACTGAGAGTCTTGCCTCACTTCATAGTAGATTGTGCCATCCCGGTGTTGCTCGTTTCTCGCATTATTTACGAACTAGGAATATTCCCTTTTCTACTACCGAGATCCGGAATATTATATCATCTTGCTCTACCTGCTGTCGCCTAAAACCACAGTTCTATCGACCGGATGTTCCCAATCTTATACATGCACTTCACCCATTCGATCGACTTAGTGTTGATTTCAAGGGCCCACTTCCTTGTTTACCTGGGTCTCGCAATCGTTATCTTCTAGTGGTCATTGATGAGTACTCACGATTTCCTTTCGCTTTTCCGTGTTCGGATCTCTCGTCTAGGACAGTTATCGATTGCTTCACGTCTCTCTTTTCGATGTTCGGGACTCCTGGCTATATCCACTCTGATAGAGGTACTGCCTTTATGTCATCTGCTGTGAAGGATTTTCTTACCAGGAATGGTGTGGCCACCAGCCGTTCAACTCCTTATCATCCTACTGGTAATGGTCAGTGTGAACGTTACGTTGGCCTAATTTGGAAGACTATAACCCTGGCTCTGGATTCCCAGAAGTTCCCTCCTAGCTCCTGGGAATTGGTTCTGCCTCAGGCTCTCCACTCTCTAAGGACATTACTATGTACCGCTACTAATGCGACTCCTCATGAGCGCCTATTTTCTTTTCCTCGGAGGTCTTGCTCTGGATACAATCTACCTACATGGCTTACCGCTCCCGGTAAGGTGTTGCTGCGCAACTTTGTTCGTACCTCTGGGGAGCCGCTCATTCAGGAGGTGGATTTACTGGAGGCTAATCCCTATTACGCCTTTGTACGATACCCTAATGGTCGTGAGGATACTGTATCAGTGAGAGATTTAGCTCCCAGGGGGTCTCCTTCTCAGCTCCACGATCCTTCACCTGATCTTTCTTCATCATCTCCCCCGCAACATCAGTCTATTACCCAGCCATCGGACTCTGTCCTTTTATCTCCCGACTCGGGGGCTACCCCACAACTGCCTGAGCCGGCTGCTGTCAGAAGATCTTCCAGGATTTGTGGACCCCCTCAGAGACTTGAGTACTCGTCTTTAGGCGGAGGTGATTGAGGTGTTTTATACGGAATCAACCAACCTAGCTAAACGAACATACGAACACAGATCTGTAATATAAAAGGCTGTGTTTTTGGAGTTTGGATTATTCTCACTAAACTCTCCGATGAAGATATCATTCTCTTGGACCTCTCCTGGGATCGTTACCCCATAACCTCGTAACCTCACGTCTTCAGGTATTATTGCTCTTATTGTATTATGTTATTATTATTATTATTATTATTATTATTATTATTATTATTATTATTATTATTATTATTATTATTATTTTGTTGTGTATATATACACATATATATTAGTTATTTGTTTATTGTTTATTGCAGAAATAAAAGCCTGACTTCCTCTTAGTTGCCATTGCCCCACATCTCGCTTGTGCAGTGCTTATCGTTTTTGCATCTAATATATGAGCTATTTCTTTCCCTTTATCAACTCTTATTTTTAGCCTTCTTCCTTTTTGTACATAATCAATCATTTCGTCGATGGAATCATCACCATCGTCATCATCATTACCATCATTATCGCCTGCTCTCTCGTCATTCGGTACATACCTAGATGAAAAGTTTGCAACGCAGTTCTTCTTACCCTTTATGAATTCAAATATTGGATTGAAGTCCCATACTACTAGTGACCATCTTGGCAGCCTTGAAGATGGATATTCTTTCTTCTCAAAGATCGAAATGGCTGCCGAGTGTTCTGTTTTAACTCTGACAGGATAACGATATATCATGTTTTTAAATTTCTTTAATGCAAATACTATTCCTAATGCTTCCATCTCAGAGATAGAATAATCCTTTTCACTGTTTGTGAACGTGAGACTTGCAAATCTAATCGGTCTCTTATATCCTTCATCATCTTTCTGCAACAACACGGCTCCCTAGCCCTGTCTTGAAGCATCGGTGACTACTATGAACTCCTTTTCATAGTCAAGATATTGAGGTACTGGCTCTTGACTTATGCTCTTCAACTTTTTTAGCGCTTCTTCTCGTTTATCTCTCCAATTGAACTTTTCTTTCTTCTTAAGGAGCTTGTTAATTGGATCTGCAATTAAAGTAAATTCTGGTGTTAAATTCCAAAAGAAATTAAAGAATCCCATCATTTTCTTTCTTATATGATCGCATCTTTGACTCTACATCTTTTGGACTCTATTTTTTAGTAATTTTTATCTTTTCTGGGTCTACAGTAATTCCTTTGTCAGGAAACCAAGAGAAGTAACTTCTTTTCTGAACAATGCGCATTTCTCAAGTTTGATTTTCAAATCGCTCCTCCTCAAAGCGTCAAATATTCTTTGAAGTCTTTTATAATGCGATTCAATATCACTGGCATAGATGATGATGTCATCTACATACGATAGGCAATCAATGCCTATGCAGCCAGATAGTGCTGTTTGCAACACTATACTGAATACCGCTGGAGCTTGTTTAAGCCCCATCAGGAGAACCTTGGGTTGAAACGATCCTAAGGGAGATGTAAATGCAAGAAGTGGTCTTGTTTCTTTAGCCAACTGCACGTGATGGAATCCCTCCTTGATATCTTGGGTACTTAAGACCTTTGTCTTACTTAAGGTATTTATTGTTTTGTTTATATCTGGTATGGGGAAGCGGTCGGATATGGAGTTCCTATTTAATCGTCTGAAATCGACGCACACCCTAAAAGTTCCGTCTTTCTTAGGTACTACCAATAGAGGTGAGGAGAATGGTGAAACAGAGACCTCAATTAACCCTTCTTCGAGTTGCCTTTTAGTCCATTTCTTTATAACATCCTGATACACTCTACGTTGTTTATATTGCGGAGTATAGGGGATTTTAGGACAGTCTGGATCTAATTCTAAACGAAAATCTCCCTACTGGATCATCGTTAGATTTGCCACATATCTATTCTTCATTAAGAAATCAAGCATAGTTTCCAGCTCGCTACACTTCTGCAATACACTCCCCTGTTTATATCCTTTCATACAGTTGTTGGGGTGATAAGCCCTCTGTTGTAGTCGGGTTTTTCTCTCTTTATTTTTCTCCTGAGATTGTTTCATTTTTTCATCTTGCAGTTTTTTTCATCACTGTTTCACAAGAGGCATTTGCCGCTACAATGCACGACTTTTCCTTTCTGACTAGTTCTACAAGAAATAGTTTCGTCAGCTTTCCTGCTTTTCCCATCTTTACGCTACTTTTGAATAAATTAAGGATTTCTGATAAGATCTTTCCCTCTTTCACATAAGATAAGGCACTACGCACAAAAACAGAGCGGTCTTCTCTTATAGCACAATTTGCTTCTGTGACCAAAAGCTCACCCTCTCTAGATGGTTTCTTAGTGTTGCTAAGTAAGGTCACTTCAAACAAGTTATGACTTCCTTGGAAATTTTTTTTATCTTTGCTTACGGTTGCCACGCATTTATCACCTTTCAATAGCCCTCGGTCGGCGCTATTGACTAAAGAGATTCTTTGTGGAGTTGCGGATGCATCATCCGACTTACTTTTTACCTTTTCTTTCTTATATGATCGCATCTTTGACTCTACAGTCTGTGCACAATTAAGGTTTTCTTTAAAGCGAATTCTCAACCCAAGTATGCTTCTTTGTGTAGCCTTTTCGGTTTTATACATCGTGTTTTATCTACGTGTAGTCCTTTTCGACTTTCACTTTCTATTTCATTCATTTTCTGCTAATGTATGCGTATACACGTTCTTCCTTTCTCAGGACGCACATGCGTATTCTCTGACAAAATGTCACACATTCTACTGTTTACGCACTATTTCCGGTCGTGTGCCTCAAGTCTGGGTTTACGCGATGTCATTTATCTTTTTTTTTACGCTAGACTTCCGAACGTTGTATTTACTATACAACATCTCATTTATTCGATGAGTGATATCGAGACTTACTCCTTTACTATAGCTGAGAGGATACTTCAATACATTTGTGTGTATTCTTTCACATACATTTTGACTAGAAGGCTTATGATTCATGTGAGAATCATTCAAACTCTTTAAATTTATAGGATTTACACAATCTTTTTGCGACCATTTATGCTTTTTATTTTTGCCTTCAGAGTAGTGACGTAGCTCACAGAGACTCACATAGCGTTTATCCTCTGGCATATCTGCATTTCTATAACTAACCTTTGTTGGCTGTAGCTTTGCTATATTTATTTGTCGGTCTGTCTGTTTGTGCGTGTCAATAGCCTCTATTGGTTAACGCAATTTTTTGTGAATGTGCAATTGTGTATGCATGCTAGCTTTTTCAACTTCGATCGGTTGGCGCATACTTCTGAATATGGGTATCTTGCTATATCGTTGCGTATCAACAACCTTGAGCTGTTGGCGCATATTCTGTAATTAAATATTTCTTCCTGGTTGTTGCTGATCCCTATTGGGACTTATGCAATCATTCAATAATCTTCTATTTACATCCTAATTACACTGCTTTTCTTGGAGTCTTACGTCCCGGAAATAACATTACTTCATGGTTCCGATATCAACAGCTCTGCTTCAAGTCTTACGCTATGTTGTATCTGGGTCCTCCTGGGCTCTAGTCTTGGCGGCTTGGTTTCAAGACCTACGTTCTGGTCCATATATCTTCGTTATTCAAATCCTGGCGGCTCTCGATCAAGTCGTCTTATAGGTATATCACTGAAATAATCATCTGGTTGCTTTCGATCAAGACTTGCGCTTTTAGCAATTAGGCTGCTTCCTTCTTCTGGAAGATTCACTTTCCTATTTACTTGTATAATACTTACTATACTTGGCTTATATTTAATTTGTAACTGCACTTCCGATGAATACGGATTTATCATTTATCATTTTATTTTTTCTAAAATCTAAAACGAGTGGTAGCATAGAGAGGCTAACGCACCCTACAAGTAAATTACCGGCGAACTCGCATTCGTCGCGTAAAAATATGTCGTTAATTGTGTGCACATGCTTATGTACTGTCATTTCCAATTTTATACGTCCATATACGGCTCTTTTTCCACTTGTAATGGATCTGATACTGACATTTACGTCATATACATTGGAATTGCAATCTTTGCGTAGTTCCTCATACCTCTTCCTCTCGTATCTATAAAGGATTGTTCTTTATGAAGCTTAGTGATCCCTAATAATTTATGGGTAAGTAATCCGACACCTTTTATTTCCTTATATTTCGTCACTAGACGCTTCTGAATGAAGTGAGTGAGTTCCCTATACTTTATGATTTATTACTGTTGGGGGTGTACTCTTTGGATCCTTCATAGCGTTTGCTATTCTTGCGCCGGGGCACTCGTAGTGTCTTCGTATATGCGCGGGCCTAAAAAAAATCTGTTCAGTTTCTTCATTTTCTTCCTGATCATTTTCTCCATCATGGTATTCTTCTTCATATTCCTCATCAGTATATTATATTTCATCTTCAGAGTTATCATCTGCCGTAGGGCATCGCTATTCTCTTTCTTCAAACCCTTCTGCTTGATGTGGGTCATCTGTAATTTCACTAACTTTGTACTTATGTATTCTAGGGTCTTGCCTTGATGGAGATGCTCTATTGGGGTAATGTGCTTCACTACTTAAATTATTATACCTATATTTCTTAAATTACTACATAATCTTTATTATTGGGCCACCATCTTTCAAAGCCCTTTCTACGCTGGAATGTATATCTATCCTCTCGCACTTCTCTTCTCCAATCTGCTCTGCCTTGACCTCTATAACCGCCTCTACACTTTTGCCTCTCATTGCCCTTATATTTATTATATTTGCATTCATTTTTCCAGTACTTTTTTCGTAACCCATCTGATCGGTTTTGTGTGGCCACTTTTGTTTTTCGCTATTATAGTAATCTGTATGTCCCGATCTCTCTCTTCTGTAAGCATCAGGTATATTCCTGAACTAATATGGTCGATATGCCTCAGGTGAATATGATTTCCTCATTCCTTTTTCATGCACCATAGTCACTTTCTCTCTCTCTCTCTCTCCCCATGTGATTGGGAGAGAGTTGAGTTAATATGTTGAGGGTTGTGTATAAAATTTATGCATGTACGTACGTTCGTAAGTGCATGGAAAAATAAAAAAACTTTTTGTTTAAAGCTCAACTTCTCCGTTAACTCTGCCACCAATTCTGTGAATGTTTTATTAGTAACGTCATGGCATTATTTATTTCAGCCTTTATGGCTCTGGTAAGTAATTTGTGGTACAATAATGATATGAGGAACAACCTCTGACCTTCTGGAAAATAAGTCATTCTATACCTGGCCTCTGATTTTCCACAAAATGTAGTGAAGAATGTAGTGAAGATTTATTAACATGTGTAGTGATATTTGCTGTATTATTCCATGGTAACTTACATAGTCCATCAAATTAATCATACAATCTGCTGGAGGTTGCTGGTACTAAATTGTTCAACATAGCCTTCTTAAATTCTTCAAAGGTGGTAGCATTCCTAATTTCCAGAGATACTTCCAGAATAATTCTAGCAGATACATTTTCGTTCGTGGATATATAACAACTGGCCATTGACAATTTCTCACTCTCAGAGGTTATGTTCTCTGCTACGAAGTATCTCTCCAAAAGTTTTATCCAAAGGTATACTGAGGGACCAGTATATGTGCCTCCCTCTAGAGCGGGCCTTTTCAGCAACGATCCTATGTTTTGGGTAAAAAATCGCTGCACATTGAAGTACTTCCAGTTTCATTACTGTTGTTTATATTATTCGTGTTAATCATTGTGATATCCGTATCTGTCTCTGTATTGTCTATAATACATAGTGAAATGTTACCTTTCGAAGATGGAGAATCAGGTAGCGGCAATATCTACACCTGTGGTTCTGTCGTTTTTCTATTTTCCCATGTTCCTCTTTCACTTCCTTTGACATCAAACAACGCCAAGTCTGATGTCAATAGAGTATTATTTTGCAAGACTTTTCTTCTGCGCACTTCTTGAACTTTACAGTTCCCAGAAAAGCTCCGGTGCACTAAATTTTTGGAGCTCCAAAATAGAACCAGAATTTTGTGACAAAATTCTGATTTTACCTGCTTTCTCTTTTGACGATTCTTCTGCTTTTTTCCAGCGTCAATTCACTATATTCTAGATCAAGTACAGGTTCGAGGACCAGTTTACAAATTCCAGATCGAGTCTAGGTTCGAGGCACTCCAGTTTACTATACACTTTATTTCACTGACTCATGAATTTTAAACTACGACTGTCCTCTCAGTCGGCCAACACAATTGCGTATTTGATGAGAATAGGCTGTTGACCTAACGGAAGATAATGTGACAGTCAGAAATCCAAAGAGGTATACATTTGATAATGATAAAGGTATTAAATGTATCCGTCCTAATACCTTCAATAAAGATCATGCACGCAAGTGTTGGAGCATCAACACTTAAATATATATATATATATATATATATATATATATATATATATATATATATATATATATATATATATATATATATATATATATATATATATATATATATATATATATATATATATATATATATATATATATATATATATATATATATATATATATATATATATATATATATATATATATATATATATATATATATATATATATATATATATATATATATATATATATATATATATATATATATATATATATATATATATTATATATATATATATATATATATATATATATATATATATATATATATATATATATATATATATATATATATATATATATATATATATATATATATATATATATATATATATATATATATATATATATATATATATATATATATATATATATATATATATATATATATATATATATATATATATATATATATATATATATATATTATATTAGGTTAAATAAACCCAAACAGTTAATTTCATTAATATTAATTTATTAAGATGGCAGATGCAAAATGAATTGATAAATGGGAAGCACAATGATTCAAGGAAAATAATGGCAGTAATCCAAAATAAAAACAAGATATTTTATAACACAGTATTCCACACTTTATGATCTTCGATGTTAATTAGTTGTGATTTATATATCAGATATTAATTTATAATTTCGCTAGCTCGCCTTTTGAGATTTACGGAGTGGGAACTCCTACTCAAGGCTATGTCAAACGCTAACTGCCTTCTTCCTTCAGTTATATATATATATATATATATATATATATATATATATATATATATATATATATATATATATATATATATATATATATATATATATATATATATAAATATAACAATTATTGAGTGTTGATAATAATAGAAGTGTTTTTTTTAATTTTACTTCAACTTTCTTCAATGTAATGAACACGTTTTCACCCTAACTATGCCAGTTGGTGAGGTCTGAAATTTTACTGAATTCGAAATTTAAATCTTGTTCAAAATATGTTCCTTTTTTTAATTTAATATTTATTCTTCTTTTTAAAACAGCTTGAACTTATAAAAATTTAAAACATTAAACAAATGAACAAAATATATATAATCGTTATATATTTATTTATTTCGCCATCACCCTTCCCACTAAATATATAAAAACCTATGCCTCTCTCCTGGAAAATAAAATACAATAATAAATTCATGTATCGGGTTATCACTGATTTCTGCGTACATAAACATATGAATACAAATGTTTTAGTACACACATAAATTTCGCTTCTTTATAAGGGGAGGGTCAGGTTTATGTTTTGTGAAAATTTTTTTTTATTATTTGAGCGATTTGGGTGAAATTTGCTGTGTATATAGCTTTTTTCCCGGTGAAAAAAGCTTCATTTTTAGTGTTTTTATGAGTCTCTAAAGGTTTCAAAGTTATTAGTGGTCATAACTCAACAAAAAAAAGAAATAGCGGGAAAAAAAATATTTTTCCACATGAGATGAAAATTGGCCTAAGCCATCTTACCCCCAAGTCTCTTGCATTCGGGGGAAACAGACCTTTGATATCACGTCCAAAAAAAAAGTATAATCAGTCAAATTTTTTTTTTGAAAAATTTGTTACCCTTTCGGAGAATAAAATTATTTAAAAAAAATTCTCTAAAGGATTTTTGATTTTGATTTAGACATTGTTTAGAGGAGAGATAGGTCTACAACATTTATTTAGAGTATTATTAAATGCTAATTGTTTGAAGGAAGGTATAGCCTCTCAAACTTTTAAAATTTTTAAAAATTTACTAAAAATGGACCCTTTTTGAGAGATCATATCTCGGAACAAACAAATTAAATCGAACAAAGTATATAAAAGAATTTGTAGCCCCAACACTCCTCTATAAGTGTGCGAAATTTATTTACGTAGTAATTATACTTTTTTTTAAAAAAAATATTTTTCCTCAAAAATTTGAATTTTTTTTTTTTCAAAAAATAATTTCTTTTGATAGTGAGTCAGTCTTGGACTAATACTGTTTTTTGTGTAACTCTGGGAGGAAAATTCTATCAAAGGTTTTTGTAGCCAATAGAATAAGGAACATATGTTCCAAATTTCAGACCAAAAATATTTTTCATGTGGCTTCACCGTAGATTTAAATTTTGAAAAAACATTCCCATATAACTGCTAAACATTAATCCCTCGTAAAAACGTTAGGAATCGACTATTTTCGTCTGGAAAAAAAGCTATATATACTGAAATTTTCAGGAGAATCGGAAAAAAAAAAAAAAAAAAAAAAAAAAAAAAAAAAAAAAAAATAAAATTTAATAATTTTTTAAATTACTCTAAATATTTTTTTTGCAATAATTATGTACATAATTCTTTTAATATTTAAAGTTTATTAGGCACACTCATATATATATATATATATATATATATATATATATATATATATATATATATATATATATATATATATATATATATATATATATATATATATATATATATAATTTTGAAAACTGCTTTTCGGGGAATCGAACCCGGGTCCAAAAGATGGAAGTCCATGGTGCTAACCACCACTCCACTGATGGTTCAAAAAGAAATCATCCAGAACTTCTACTGACATAGCGCCTAGTGAGAGAGAGCTCCTTCAAGACTTCCCCGACCACAACTTGGGCGTAGGGTTAGCTTGACCAAAGATCTGTCCCCGATTTATACCGCAGTGCAGATGTTTTAATTTTGATAGCCACTGTGATAATTATAATTTTGAAAACTGCTTTTCGGGGAATCGAACCATATATATATATATATGTATATATATATATATATATATATATATATATATATATATATATATATATATATATATATATATATATATATATATATATATATATATATATATATATATATATATATATATATATATATATATATATATATATATATATATATATATATATATATATATATATATATATATATATATATATATATATATATATATATATATATATATATATATATATATATATATATATATATATATATATATATATATATATATATATATATATATATATATATATATATATATATATATATATATATATATATATATATATATATATATATATATATATATATATATATATATATATATATATATATATATATATATATATATATATATATATATATATATACTTTTGATAACTGCTTGATCGGGGAATCGAACCCGGGCCCAAAAGATGGAAGTCCGTCGTGCTGACCACTACTCCACTGATGGTTCAAAAGGAAATAATCCAGAACTTCTACTGACATTTCTCGCCTAGTGAGAAAGTCCCTTCAATATTTCCCCGACCACAACTTGGGCGTAGCGTCAACATGGGTCAGGTTCTGTCCTCGATATATACCGCAGTGCAGATGTTATAATTTTGATAGCCACTATAATAAACCTTGGAATCATTTTTTATACTTTTTTGATAACTGCTTGATCGGGGAATCGAACCCGGGCCCAAAAGATATTTTATGACCTTGACGAGACTGCCAAACCGTGGAATCATTTTTTATACTTTTGATAACTGCTTGATCGGGGAATCGAACCCGGGCCCAAAAGATGAAAGTCCGTTGTGTTGACCATCTACTCCACTGATGGTTCAAAAGGAAATAATCCAGAACTTCTACAGACATATCTCGCCATTTCTCGCCTAAGTTGTGGTCGGGAAATATTGAAGGGACTTTCTCACTAGGCGAGAAATGACAGTAGAAATTCTGGATTATTTCCTTTTGAACCATCAGTGGAGTAGTGGTCAGCACGACGGACTTCCATCTTTTGGGCCCGGGTTTAATTCCCCGATCAAGCAGTTATCAAAAAGTATAAAAAATGATTCCACGGTTTATTATAGTGGCTATAAAAATTATAACATCTGCACTGCGGTATATATCGAGGACAGAACCTGACCCATGTTGACGCTACGCCTAAGTTGTGGTCGGGAAATATTGAAGGGACTTTCCACTAGGCGAGAAATGTCAGTAGAAGTTCTGGATTGTTTCCTTTTGAACCATCAGTGGAGTAGTGGTCAGCACGACGGACTTCCATCTTTTGGGCCCGGGTTCGATTCCCCGATCAAGCAGTTATCAAAAGTATAAAAAATGATTCCACGGCTTATTACAGTGGCTATATATATATATATATATATATATATATATATATATATATATATATATATATATATATATATATATATATATATATATATATATATATATATATATATATATATGGGGAGGACGTAGCGCCGTCCGAAACGATGCAAGTACCCCCCATTGGGCATAACCCACGGAGTGATAGGATGGGCTAGACCATTCCGTTTCACTCCGTTGCCCTTTGGTTCGTTCCTTTTCGCGTTTCACCTTCTCAGAGGGTCTCTAGTGTACCCTTGACTCACATGGAGTGCTATGCTCCAACCTTCCTCTTCTTCACATGTGTCCTACAATATTTACAAACGCTTACACTTACATTACCAATTAAATAATCAAAAATGGCAAAACAAAAATCTGCCTCGGAGAATCCAAGAGGGGCGGATTCCAAACATAGCCCCTCATCTACTCCTTCCCCCATCACCACTTGGGAGTTGGTGGCCTCCGGTGATGGGGTTGGCGCCACCAAGACCTCTATGCCGGCTTGCCCTGGTGCACGGTCTTCATTTTTCATTAATTTCTGCAACATTCGCGGTCTTTTTTCTAATCTCCACTTTGTCGAACACGACCTCTCTTCTTCTAGACCTCATCTCTTGTTCTTAACTGAAACTCAGGTGTCTGAGTGCTCTGACAGCAAACCCTACTCTGTTTCCTCCTACTGTCTCTATCCTCAATTTTCAGCCAAAGGCGGATGTTGCGCATATGTGCGCAACGATGTTGTCTGTTCTCGTGTCTCTAATTTGGAGTCTTCTGAATTCTCAACTTTTATGGCTCAAACTTTCTTGCAACTCTACAACTAAATTCATTTGTTCTGTCTACTTATCTCCTAACTCTACAGACTATCCAAAATTCTTCGACTATCTTAACTCCAAAATAGAACACATTCTTTCTTTCTTCTCCTTTCTCTGAAATCATCATTTTAGGTGATTTCAATGTTCACCACCGCCAATGGCTTTCATCTAGTTCTCAAGATCCAGCTGGTGAACTCGCCTTCCAATTTTCTATCCACAACAACCTTGAGCAGTTGGTGCAACTCCCTACCCGTATCCCTGACCGTCTTGGTGATGAACCCAACATTCTAGACCTTTTTCTAACTTCTATCCTTCTCCTTATACTGTTAAACTCTTTCCTCCTCTGGGTTCATCCGATCACCTTCTTATCTCCGTATCTTGTCCTGTCTCTTCAAGTCTTCCGCAAGAACGGCCCCCGCCATCGGTGAGGAGACGTTTCTGGCATTTCGGTGCCACTAACTGGTCTGACTTGCGGTCGTACTTTTCTGATTTTCCATGGAATGATTACTGTTTCCGTGGGAGGGGTCCCTCGGAGTGCGCTGAGCGCATAACTGAGGTGATTCTCTCTGGCATGGAGGCGTACATTCCATATTCTTTCCCTTCCACTAAACCTAATAAACCTTGGTTTAACTCTGCTTGTTCTCATGCTATCCGCCGCAGGGATGCTGCCTTCAGGAACTACCGTCGTCTTCAAACTCCAGAATCTCATGCATCTTATATTTCATCCCGGAATCGTGCAAAATCTATTCTTCGAGATACTAAAAACTCTTTTCTCCGTCGCAAATGCAATAATCTTTCTGGCTCCTCCTCCTCTCGCCCTTTCTGGCATTTTGCAAAAAAATGTCAACTCTAACTTTGCTTCTTCCTCTTTCCCTCCTCTAGTATCTTCTGACGGTACAACTGCCGTTTTGCCTTCCTCTAAAGCTGAACTCTTTGCTCAAACTTTTGCCTTAATTCAACCTTAGACGATTCCGGAGCTGTTCCTACTCCTTCAACCCCCTCTAACTCATTTATGCCTAAAATTGTAATTTCTTCTAAAGGACGTCACTTCTGCTCTCTCAGAGCTTAACACTAAGAAGGCGTACGGTCCTGATGGTATCCCTCCTGTGGTTCTCAAAACTTGTGCTTCCGAGCTTGCACCCTGCCTTGGTAAACTATTTCGTCTATGTCTTTTCTACTTCAACCTTCCCTTCTTGCTGGAAACGTGCGCTCATTCAGCCTGTGCCGAAGAAGGGGGACCCCTCTCAGCCCTCTAACTATCGTCCCTATTTCTTTAACCTCCGTTCTTTCTAAAGTTTTCGAATCTATCCTTAACAGGAAGATTTGGAAACATCTCAATTCTTCTAATCTTATCTCAGATCGCCAGTATGGCTTTCGAAAGAAACGCTCTACTGGTGATCTTCTTTCCCTTCTCTCTGACTCTTGGTCCTCCGCTCTTCGGCATTTCGGTGAATCTTTTGCTGTAGCGCTGGACATATCGAAAGCTTTCGATAGAGTCTGGCACAAAGCTTTGATTTCCAAACTTCCCTCTTTCGGAATCTATCCTTCTCTCTGTGACCTTCTCTCTGATTTCTTTCCCGGTCGTTCTATAGCAGCTGTTGTAGACGGCCACCGTTCTTCCTATATATCTATTAATAGTGGTGTTCCTCAAGGATCTGTCCTATCCCCAACACTTTTCTGTTTTTCATTAATGACCTTCTCTCTATTACTTCATCTCCTATCCACTCCTATGCTGATGACTCCACCCTTCATTACTCTTTTCATTTTGAAACAAGGAGGGTGGCCTTGGAGCAGCTAACCTCTGATCTATCTCTCATTTCCAATTGGGCAAAGAAAAAACATGGTGTTTCAATGCCTCAAAAACTCAATTCCTCCATCCTCTACTCGACACAATCTTCCACACAACTACGATATCTTCTTCAAAAACACGCAACTCAACCTTCATCTTCTCCTTAATATTCTCGGTGTTTCTTTTTCTCGTGATCTTCTTGGAAAGATCACATTACCTCTCTTTCTAAACAAGCTTCTAAGAGGTTGGGTGTTCTGAGGCGCCTTCAGTATTTCTTCACACCACCCCAGTTGCTTGCTCTGTATAGGGGTGTTGTTCGCCCTGTATGGAGTATGCGTCACACATCTGGGGTGGTTCCACACACACAGCTCTCCTAGAAAAGGTGGAGTTCTAGAGCTTCGCCTTATTAATTCTCCTGCTCTCACTAATTTCTCCAAATCTCTTTCTGCCCGTCAATGTTGCGTACTCTCTCTATACTATAGCTATTTACAATGGACACTGCTCTTTCTGAACTTCTCGTCGCACCTCCTCCATTGAGAAGGGCTCGTGCGACTCGTCTTTCTACACAGTCTCATCCTTTCTCTGTCCAACTCTCTGACCCCAGACTTAACCTCTATGCTCAATCTTACATTTACTCTACTGGTAAAGTCTGGAACACACTTCCTTCATCTATTTTCCCAACTACTATGACTAAGCACCCTTTAAACGCCGTGTAT
>SEYY01011254.1:17500-19102 GCA_009176605.1 Armadillidium nasatum | reverse complement strand
TCATACTAAGATTCTAACAGCATCAAACATAAGAATACCAAATTTCCCTAATCTAGTTAGCATAAGAATACCCTGCTTTCAAATCTAGGTAACATATATGCAGCATTATCAATATCGAAGTTATACAGCCTAATAACTTATGCATTTACTTTCGAATGTTACCAACATTCGATATAACTACGTCTTAAAAACTTTGTATTTTCACACCTCATCTATATTCTTGCTATTCTTTATAAACTAACTTATACTAAAATGCTTTAGATGTCAATATAATCAACAAACATTTTCACAGAGGTTTCAAACAGGACCCTCACCAACATTCGTCATACCTTTTCCATTATTATTATTATTATTATTATTATTATTATTATTATTATTATTATTATTATTATTAATTTTACCCGTATGAACTTATATATTAGACCCATCACACAATCCAAATCAAGAGCCGACATACTTTTGCCCCAAAAGATAGTAAACTCCATATTTCTTCATATGCTAAATTTCCTTTAACCTAATTTTACTGAATATTTTGCCGATCTCATGATAAAGACCGAATCCTCACCAGCACTCATCGTAACTCAAACCCCATATATACATTTCATTCACTGAACATACTTTTACATGGCCAATACAAACAGTCATACTAAGATTTCTAACAGAATCAAACATAAGAATACCCAAATCTATCAATATCGGGGGTAGGAAAACTAATAACTTATTCATTTACCTTCGAATGGCCCCAATATTCAATATAACTAACTCGTAAAAACTTTATATTTTCACACTTCAACTATTTTCTTATGGTTCTTTATACACTATCATGCTTAAGATACCAATATATTAACAATACATGCATTCATACTAGGGTCTCGGGCAACATCCTCACTAACAACGCTATAGTGTTCCTGCATTTTATTATTATTATTTTTCACCCATATGAACATATATTAGACAGATTCAAACATAAGAATACCCAAATCTACCAATATCGAGGGTAGGAAAACTAATAACTTATTCATTCACCTTCGAATATCCCCAATATTCAATATAACTAACTCGTAAAAACTTTATATTTTCACACATACTCTATTTTCTTATGAATCTTCATAATTACATGCTTTAAATGCCAATATATCAACAATACAAGCATTCATACTAGGTTTACAGCCAGTACCAAACATATGAATATCCAAATCTATCAATATCAAGGGTAAGAAAACTAATAACTTATTCATTTACCTTCGAATGTCCCCAATATTCAATATAACTAACTCATAAAACTTTATATTTTCACATTTCAGCTATTTTCTTATGGTTTTATACACTATCTTGCCTAAGGTAACAATATATCAACAACACAAACATTCATACTAAGGTTTTAGACAGCATCAAACATAGGAATTCTCAAATTTAGCAATTCTAGTCAACATACATGCAACATCATCAATAACGAGGCTATGCAGACTAATAACTTTTTCATTTACTTTTCGAATGGTACCAGCATTCAACACTATATCGTATAAACTTATATTTGCCACACTACATCTATTTTCTTAACGTTTGACTCTTTTACAAACTATCTTATACTATTTAGAACTT
>SEYY01011254.1:7500-10000 GCA_009176605.1 Armadillidium nasatum | reverse complement strand
CTCTATCTATGAATATTTAAAAACAAATGCTTTCAGAATACAAGTTTGTGACCTAAAATGTCTCATTTCTCATTAAATTTGAAGATGTGAAAAAAGTACAATTCCAATTTACCTTGAAGGAATGTCTTTGGTACGTTGGTGTCGTGATTCTTTGATTTCCCTTGGAATTATTATTGTTTCAGCCTTAGGGGTCATTCGATTTGCACATAGCTCATAACCAAGGTGATTACGTTTAGTCTTCATTCCCTTTCACTTTAGTCTTTCATTCCTTTATTAAAGCTGGTTTAAGCTCTTTTTTTCCTCTTTTTCCCCACAGAAAAGATGCATTCAAGTAATAGGATTGTCTTAATTCTCCAGAAATCGTGTTTCTTCTTATTTTAATTCTGGAATCTTTCTAATTCTGTTCCACGAAATGCTATAAAAAATATTTCTTCTTAGAAACGGTAATAAAATCTTTCTGGTTCGTCTTTCTCATGCTCTTTATAGTATTTTGCAAAAAAGAAAAAAAGCAATCTCCAATGTAATTCTTTCCCATTCCATCCTCGCATTTCCTCCGACGGTACCACAGCTACCTTTTCTTCTTATAAAGCTGAGCTTGGTAATACTTTTGCTTCTAATTCCACTTAATACGACTCTTAAGCCATCCCTCCTTTTCAACCTCCCTTCAACACGATTACGCCAAATTTTCTTTAAAAAAATTTCCATATGATTCGAATCTCTCTTACCTTAACACTACGAAAGGTGTAACTTTCTGACGATATTTCACCTCTTATTCTAAAAATTTGTATTTATGAGCTGGCAAATGCCTTAGTAAACTATTTTGATCGTGGCTATCATCCTATAAATCTTAACAATCCATCTCTGTTTGAAGCGTTCTCTCCTCCATCCTGCTCCGAAGAAGAAAGATCGCTCTCAATCCTCTAACTTAAAATCGTGTTTCATTAGCCTATGTACTTTTAGTAAATTTTTAAATTTATCCATAATAGAATAACAGAAGTATTTTGAAATATTTTAAATTTTAAATTTTGGTTTCTGGTAAAAAAAATGCTTTACTGGTGATCTCATTTTCCGTCTCTCTCAGACTCTTGGTTCTCTACTTCGACTATACTCTGCAGTAAAACTCGACATATCGAAAGCCTTAGATAGTGTTTGACACAAAGCCTTGATTTATAAAATCTCTCTTTCAATATCTATCTTTCTCTATGTCCTTCTCTCTGATTTCCTTTCCTTCTATTTTAACCTGCTGCTGTAAAAGACCACCGTTCACCCTTTAAATCTACAGATAGTGGTGTTCATCAGGTTTCTGTTGTATTCCCAACTCTTTTCCTAATTTTCATAAATGACTTTCTCTCTATCACTTCATATCTATCCATTAATACGCTTACGACTCTACCTAACATTACTCCTTTCATAATCAAATAACTCATGCTAGAAAGCTTATCTTGGTGAGACTTAAATCTGATCCTTTTCAAATTTTAAATTAGAGCATTTAAAGCTTGATAGTTTCCAATGCCTCACAAATTCCAATTCGTCATCATTTTACTCTATTTAATCTTCCACAAAGCCTTCTACTCCTCTTGGTATTTCTTTTTCTCGCCATATTTCTTAGAAGGATCAAATTTTCTTCTTTTTAAAACAAGCTTAAATGAGTTTGGGTGCTCTGAGACACCTGTAAAATTTCTTCACACCACCATAGTTTTTTCCTTTTTATAGTGATGCCTCTTACCTCTGAAGGAGTATGGCTCACATTTTTGGAATGTTTCCACATGCATAATATTCATTGAAAGGTGGAGTCTAATGCATTTCCGCTTAACAGTTCTTTCACTCTTTCTAGTCTCTTCCTGTTCGTCGAATTTCTGCGTTAATCTCTTTAAATAATAGTTGTTCAACAAACAAAGGTCTCCTAAATCTCTCGTCGCATACCTCCTCATTTGAGAGAAAAGTTGGTGAGATACTCCTTTGCACATAGTTTCAAGCTTGAGATTTAATCACTATATTCAATCTTACATAAACACATTGGTAACATTTGAACTCATTTCTTTTATGTGATTTCTAAACTTTCTCTGACTTGCACAATTTAAACCGATGCGTACCAGGACATGTTGGAGTGGTCGGAAGTAATATACATCACTCATATATATATATATATTATATATATATATATATATATATATATATATATATATATATATATATATATATATATATATATATAATAATATAAAAAAAAAAAAAAAAAAAAAAAAAAAAAAAAAAAAAAAAAAAAAAAAAAAAAAAAATTTTAAGTTAAATAAAGAAAAAAAAAATTTTTTTTTTTTATTTTTTTTCTCCATATATTCAAGAACATTCTAAAACTCCTTCGTCATCACCACACTCTACCCTCTGATTGGTCAGACACATTCCTTAGCCTATTCCTACGCAACCTATTTGAAAAGATTTTAACCTGATTCCGTCTCACTCTGATTTATCACGGCTGGTGGAAGGTTGGTGATTTTGGTTC
>SEYY01011254.1:0-5000 GCA_009176605.1 Armadillidium nasatum | reverse complement strand
CCACTATTCCCAAAGAAGAATTAATACTCATAGGGAGAATAACCAATAGGTGGGAAGGCCCTACCTTTTCTAGATGGCTTGAAGATGTAAAAGAAAACATCCAAATTAAACATTGTTGCGGATGACCGTACCAAAATAACTCAAGATCGATCCCAAATTCCACTTCACAAAGGGCGAATTTCGACCACTTTTAAATTCTAACCCAGAACTCCTTCGCCTCTCCACTTTTGAAGAATTCATCGAGACATTAAGATGTTTGGTACCTCCAGAACACTCTCTTCACCATTTTGAAGCCTTCCAAAAACTATTAGATTTTAAGTGGGATTCGACTCACACAATTGCCTCAAGTGCTCTCTCCATTCACAAATTAGTGAAGGAATTTTTCCAGAAACTCACCGAAAAAGACTCCACTATCAAGTCTCCCAGAAAAAGTGATTACTGCAATAACTACCTCTTTCCTGTATACTCAAATTCCCTAAAACGCTACAGGATCATAGACGGCAATTTATTAAAAATTATGATTACAACCTCCCCCTTCCCAAACAAGTCCAAAAATTGCTCCAAAATTCTGACGGTCGTCTGTACTCCCTCCCCGCCACAGAAGTAACCCATCCGTTTCCTCCAATCGACGTTCATCTATTGTCTAATAACGTAAACTACATAAGACCTAAACCAACCCCTAAGCAATCCTTTATTCAAAGCAACCCTCCAAATCGCACTCCAAGAACAAATTTCGAATCACCTCTGCAAATCTGCTATCATTGCGAACAAGCAGATCATTTTAGTGCATACTGCCCTTTCAATCCATATTGCCATCATTGCTATCAATACCACGTTAGAGGATCTACGCCAAATTGCAGAAACTCTACCTTTGATCCCCACAACCCAAATTTTGCATTTCGACGCGCTCCCATCACTCCTCAAATTGAAAACACCATAAAAAGTGGGACTCTGGAAACAAACCGGAATTCATAGAAAGGATTATAAAGGAATTCGTCCACCTCCACAACAGGAAGAAAAATCAATTCTCCAACAACACCTTCTCCGCACGCAGAAATCCTCTCCCAACCCTACCCACTCAGAAAAATAGAAACTTCCGTAGCGATCAAGTCCAAAACACTCATTTAGTCTCTCATTCCCAGGATGACACCCCGACTATTTATTCAAGTCAAGAAAATCACTTTGATCCCTCAACTCAAAATTATTTCCCAGAAGATCAACAGAGTCCCCAAGAAGATCATTTCTATTACCGCCAAAACACACCTCCCATACCTCCCCAAAATAACCAGGAAAATTTTTAAATGACGAGGTTGCGCCGCGGCACTCATCTCAACCTCCCCCTATCCCTAAGAGTGCACATCCTCATTCAGTTGAAGTAAATTATATTGCATGTAATAAATTTAAAAATAATTTAGATAGGTATGTTTTAGACAGTAATAATTTAAATAATGCATTTTCTCAACAAAATTCTCATTTAAGTTTTAATGTATGTCACAATTTTAATAATGTATATAGCACCAATATTTCTCCTCACAATGATCCCACAAATGCACACCATAAATCTTCACCACCACTACAACAACAAGACCAATCATCAATTCAGCATCAACAAAAGAATATATCTCAACCACATCAACAACACTCTCAAACAACACATCCACCATCACTCCCCATAAATACATCTACGGTTACACAGGAAACTCTTGAAACAAACTTTACTCCATTTTCATTTAATACTATCTCTTCACACTTTCACACTCCCTCCTTACCTTCACCTAAATCTCAAGACACAGCTGGTCCAACTTATTTCATCAAAGCAAAAATTACTTTCAACAATCACAACTTACCTCCCAAATCATTTTTACTCGACACAGGTTCTAATGGTTCTTTATGTA
Organism: Armadillidium nasatum; assembly: GCA_009176605.1. Classification (NCBI taxonomy): domain Eukaryota; kingdom Metazoa; phylum Arthropoda; class Malacostraca; order Isopoda; family Armadillidiidae; genus Armadillidium; species Armadillidium nasatum. The sequence goes on along the minus strand of SEYY01011254.1, from coordinate 3,105 downwards.
AATTATCTGTCTTTCACAATCTCCAACATACACTCAATACTCCCATAAAACTAGGTACATGTAATACACAACATAAATCTATCACTGGTTCAGCTTTTCCCCAACTTGGCACAATCACATTAGATATACACCTTGCAACATCTGTATTCCCGGTAACTTTTATGGTCGTACAGGATTCACTCTGCTCTTTTCACTCAGACTTCCTCCTCGGCACAAATCTTTTCAGTAAAGCACCCATTCTCTCTAAATCTTAAATTTTTTTTTGCTTGTAATTGACATTGATAACAACCCAACATTTCATCCTTTACTATCTCAATCACCTCCTTCACATTCATCTCAAAAACAATTATCACCTCTCACACCTCCACAACCTTACACACACCATAATTCCTCAAGCTCCATCCCTCAAAACGATGAAACAGCACCAACTTCAACACCCACCACAAGGCCAACAGACAAGCTCTTCCTCTCCTTCCACCACATCCTCTTCACAATCACAATCTACTTCTTCAGAAACAATCACATTAGGTAACAAAACTTGGGTTTTACCCCCTAAACAAATTATGCCTCGAGGTACTGGTGAACCCCCATTCCCTCCACCCAGACCCCCTGCTAGACCTCCACCTCCATCTTCTACACCACTTCCTCCTTTACCACAAAAAACAAAATCTCTCCTACCCCTACCACCACCTCCTTCCACTTCTCACCAATCAAATTTCCTCATGGGAGTGGAACACTTCATATACCAATATGAAGAATAAACATAAATAAATGTCAAACAAATAATCACAATTTTATTTATATTACCACTTGCCTAACTAGCAATTACAAATACTCTTAAACAATTTTCCTCTCACAAAAGATATTACCTTACACTGTTCTCCTTTCTCATTCCAGAAACATGAAATTCATTTTAGTCCAATTCAATCTTCTTCTTTTATGGACAACGGTAACAAATACACAACTGAAGAGTGATAAATCAGAATTATTTTCCAGGATTCATTGCCCAGAATATAGGGAAAACATTATTCACTCAAGGATTTCTCGAAATACAGTTGAACATGCAGTGTCCAGACTCCTTATATTTAGAAATAAGAAATTTATATAATAACCATCAGAGAATTACTAAAATCCCACATACCTTATTTACAAACACGATACACAGCTAGATTTTCTAAAAGCCTAATTGAACTGGACTCTGCAAACACCAACACAAATAAAATATGTAAAAAATCATCTTCAAGATAAAACTATCAAAGCTAGAACATTTGCTGGAAAACCCATGGATATTAACACACATTAAAACAAACCACACCAACCTCCGAAACAAAAGAGGCCTATTCAATCTTGGTGGAGAAATTTTAAAATCACTTTTTGGTACTGCAACCTCCAAAGATCTTTCAATCATTTTTCAAGAAAAGTAGATTTAATTGTAGAATCAGGATTCAATTCTGAAACAGTCATTACTCAAATAAACGCACAAATTCACGAAAACGCAAAGATTCTCTTTCAACTCAAAACCAATCAAGAAACAATATACACTTTTTATAATACATCTATCTCCTCAATAGATTTTCAACTTGAAATCTCGAAACTAAACTTATATCACAATTTAGTAAACATTATCATCGAGCATACTAACAAATCAATAGAAATCGTACAGCACACATTAACCATTTCAAAACAACACATTACCCCCCTAAACCTATACTCATCAATTCATTACATCTATATTAAGAGATATTAAACCCAAAATAAACTCTTAATTAATAATCTTCCCTACCCCTGAAAATTACTACCAATTCCTTTCATATACGTGGACCATTCCTCACATAGACCGTCCATATTGTGTATCTACCCTCATTCCCTTTGTTCCCACATCATACTTTGACACTTATAAAATAATAACTTTCCCAACCTATCTAATCACTAGAGGTGGACCGGATAGTAATTTTTTACTATCCGCTGCGGATGCGGTGCGGATATTAATTGCGGATATGCATTGCGGATGCGGATTAGTTTAATTTTTTAAGAGTTTTTGCCATAGATCTTGGAATTTTAAATATAATATCCAGAATCTTTGTTACCAGGGTGTGGGACGGGGACCCAACTCTTGAACACCCCACCAACCTCTTCCCCAACCTCCACCCACTTGGAAAAAGGATATATATATATATAATATATATATATATATATATATATATATATATATATATATATATATATATATATATATATATATATATATATATATATATATATATATATATATATATATAGCCAGTAATTCAATATTACCTTCACACTTCACAGTTTCACATATTCCATTTGAAGTTAATAATTGGTAAGTTATTTTTTTAGAAATAAAAGCTTTTGGGGCTCTTTCAGGTGAAAGTTTGGTTCGCTTTTCGTCGTAAATGAGGCCTGCTCCACTGAAAAGACGCTCACTAGCAACACTAGTTGAAGGACATGCTAAATAAGTCCTTGCCAGCTCAGCAAGAAAAGGGAAACTTTTGCAATTATCTCTCCACCAAACCAGTTGGTCTTTTTCTGCCTCCAAACGTGGGAGTTTTAGATAATTTTCAATAATCGATATTGTATCCTTTGACACTTCTGACTGTGATTCTTCATCTCTGCTGGAAGCTAGAAGATCTTTCATTGATTTAGCAATGCTTAAGCAAACAGATTTTGTTTCATTTGCATCTGAGAGCTTTTGTTTTTTCTTGAAAAATGCGCTATTTTAGCTGTTTCTATCATCTCATCGCATAAGCATCCTAATTTGATTTTAACATTCTGAGAAACAAGTGGTTTAAAAAATTTTGTTTTGTACCTGGGATGTAAAAAGGATGCAATTGTATAAGCATCATCATTTTCCAGGTTTTCAAATCTGTCGTTCACCTCCTTCATTAATGTTTCAGTCATCCTTGAAACTCACTTAGACTTAATAACATTTGTTAACACAACTTTCAATGTTGAAACAAGTGGTATCACATCTGACAAACATGATTCAGCTGAACTTATAGTCTTTGTTAATTCTTCAAAAGGCTTAAGGATATTAATACAATTATTTAAAATGTCATTTTCGTCAGCTGTTAGAGGCTTTAT
>SEYY01011252.1:2500-10000 GCA_009176605.1 Armadillidium nasatum | reverse complement strand
AAAAAAAAAAAAATAAGGAATATTAATAATAGGCAAAAGAAATAATAATAATAATAATAATAATGATAATAATAATAATAATAATAGAAATAATAATAAAAATAATAATAATAATTATAATAATAAATAGGAATAATAATAATAATAATATATAATAATAATAATAATAATAATAATAATAATAATAATAATAATAATAATAATAATAATAATAATAATAATAATAATAATAATAATAAATAATAATAATAATAATAATAATACTAATAGGACTAGTACTAACTTTAATAAGAAGCGAACAGGGAATAATTAGTACTGGTTAAGATAATGCTTTTTTAATATTGAATGTGAAAGCTTTCAAAGATTTTTTATTTTTTATTTCTGTTGGTAGGTCGTTGAATAGTTTTGCTGATTTGAATGTAACAGCTTGTATGGCCTTCTCTAGTCTATAAAACGGTGGATTAATATGTAGGTTGTTTCGCAGATTAACATCTCTTTGAATTTGATTATTACGGAAGTTAGTTATTAAAAAATTGCAGGTTTCATTATTCATTATTTTGTGTAGTTCTTTTAGTAGAGTAAGATTTAATAGGTGATGAAACTGTAAGATTTTAAGTTTCTTAAATAAAGGTTGGGTATGTTCATAGAGATGACTAGCAGACAGTAAACGAATAAAGCGTTTTTGCATGATAACAACAGGGTTGATAATAATAATAATAATAATAATAATAATAATAATAATAATAATAATAATAATAATAATAATAATAATAATAATAATAATAATAATAAGAAGAAGAAGAAGAGAAGAAGAAAAGAAGAAGAAGAAGAAGAAGAAGAAGAAGAAGAAGAATAAAAATTTTAATAATAATAATAATAATAATAATAATAATAATAATAATAATAATAATAATAATAATAATAATAATAATAATAATAATAATAATAATAATAATATTGAAAATAATGATACTTATCATGCTAAAAAACATAACTAGAAGAATTGAAATAAAAATAAAATTGAAAGTAATAGTTAATAAACTATTTATTGATCTACTCCCCATTTTCCTGCGAATGGTAATATGTTCAGTATAAAATGAAAAAGGCATTAATTGTTTTTTTGCAATTAATTGAAGCTTCAGATACTTATTTTGAAAACAACTTTAAGCTGCATTATTAAGCATGTTGGTAATTTTGATAATCAATACTACCTAGGTTTTTTCGTTTGGGTCACTATAAATGCAAAACAAATTTTTCATAACGGCTTTCTTGACAAACTCACACTAATTTTAATGTAGTGCGTTAATTTTGTTCGTAAATATACGAATATATAAGCAACACATGTAGCACATTATAATAATTGAAACACAATATAATTCGTATACTTTAATTTCGAACACTTATTCATTATAATCTTGATACACTTTATTTAAACTTTAAATTAATAGATTTTTCCAAACTAGTGGTAAGCATTTCATCAAAATTGGGTAATTTTGTACATTTTGATGGACTCTTTGAGTAATCAATATTTTTTAGAGATGTTTTAATGGATTGGAGGAGCTCTTTCAAAGGTCGTTCTACATCAAAATTGAGAAATTCATTAAACATCACCTGTAGAATGAAGAGCTTAATATATATAATATATATATATATATATATATATATATATATAATATATATATATATATATATATATATATATATATATATATATATATATATATATATATATATATATATATATATATATATATATATATATATATATTATATATATATATATATTATATATATATATATATATATATATATATATATATATATATATATATATATATATATATATATATATATATATATATATATTATATAATTTTTTTATTATTTTGCAATTTTCCTTCTATTGTAGTCCAGATTCCTTGGGTGACGAATTATTTTTTTTTAATATTTAGTCTTTCTTATTTTTTAATTTTAGTTTTGCATCGTTTTTATTGTTTTGGATCAAATTTAGTTAATGGGTGAAGAAAATAAGTTTATTGAAAAGCGCGTATATATATATATATATATATATATATATATATATATATATATATATAATATATATATATATATATATATATATATATATATATATATATATATATATATATATATATATATATATATATATATATATATATATATATATATATATATATATATATATATATATATATATATATATATATATATATATATATTATATATATATATATATATAAGATTCCGGCATCCGCGATAGGCCTAGCCCAGCCAGTGGTACCGCCGTGGGCCCGTGAAACCCTAGGATCTGCCTCGAAAGATCCAACCATAGGATAAGTATTACTTATATTATGATCCAACTGACAGGACGATAGTCCTTCCTGGGGGATGAAGATTATATATAATATATATATATATATATTATATATATATATATATATTATATATATATATATATATATATATATATATATATATATAATATATATATATATATAGTGAAGCGATAAATAAGTTACCCTAAAAATAAATTAGTTTTCTTTCTAGTAACAAAGAAAACGATTTGAAAATGTTATCTAATATATAAAATGATATAATCGTAGTACTTTTTAAGACAATTAATAAATAAAATGAATATTTGTTTATCTTAAATTAATAAGAAAATGATGTGTAATGAACAAATAAAAATTAAAATATACTTTTTATTTAGAAATATTTGTTGATAAATATATAATAATGTAATAAAAAATCTCTAAATCTATTTGCCTCCATAATATAAATGCATAAGATAATAATAATACTAAAACAATATCACTTATTTAGGAATGACATTATTATTATTATTTTATGTTTTACATATATATTATATATATATATATATATAATATATATATATATATATATATATATATATATATATATATATATAATATATATATATATATATATATATATATATATATATATTTATTTTTTTTCTATTTTAAAAGTTCACATCTCACGGGCATTGCCCTATTCGAGGAGAGGAACTTTCTAGGTAGTATATACCTAGGACCCCGAAGTGGAATCGAACCGGCGCCCTCAAGCACGTGAGTCAATCACCCTACCGTTCGAGCCACGGTAGACGGCTATATATATATATATATATATATAATATATATATATATATATATATATATATATATATATATATATATATATATATATATAATATATATATATATATATATATATATATAATATATATATATATATATATATATATATATATATATATATATATATATATATATATAAATATATATATATATATATATATAATATATATATATATATATATATATATATATATATATATATATATATATATATATATATATATATATATATATATATATATATATATATATATATATATATATATATAATAATCTTAATAATAATCTTCATCCCCCAGGAAGGACTATTGTCCTGTCAGTGGGATCTTTTGAGGAAGATCCTAGGGTTTCACGGGCCACGGCGGATACCGCTGGCTGGACCAGGCCTATCGCGGATTCGGATTATATTATATATATATATATATATATATATATATATATATATATATATATATAATATATATATTATATATATATATATATATATATATATATATATATATTTCTTTACTTATTTATTTATTCATCCATATATGCTTTAAAATTTTGTAAAAACTTACAGCTTAAGTCTTGAAATCTTACCTTTAATTTCTGATTGTGATCTTTATAAAAAGTATAAGCACACCCATGCAGTAAATAAATTCCGGTGTGTTCTACTCCTTTGCATGGATTCCTGTTTATATGGCATATGTTGTCTCGGAAGTTCCATTGACAAGCCAATTCATATAGTGCCTTTGGATTCTGTAATTTTCGTATATATATATAATATATATATATATATATATATATATATATATATATATATATATATATATATATATATATATATATATATATATATATATATATATATATATATATATATATATATATATATATATATATATATATATATATATATATATATATATATATATATATATATATATATATATATATATATATATATATATATATATATATATATATATATATATATATATATATATATATATATATATATATATATATATATATATATATATATATATATATATATATATATATATATATATATATATATATATATATATATATATATATATATATATATATATATATATATATATATATATATATATAATATATATATATATATATATATATATATATATATATATATATATATATATATATATATATCATAAAAGCAAATATATAATGGTTTGGCAGTGCGTCCACACCAAAAGCAAAGTCAACCACTGATTATGAGCGGGTTTACGATCACATCAGTGTTTATATTTTATTAGAATTGATGTACTTATATTTTAGGATTGGTCGTTATGTAAAAAGAAATGATGTACTATCGGCGCGATGTGTCTCCTAATTTAAAAAAAAAGAAACTAAAGGATTAAATTTATAGACATAACATTGCTCACAATCAGTAGCATACTGTACGTTTGGTGTTGACAAGCTCTGAAAACAAGGCTTAAGTAAACATTTTTTATTTTATGAAAGATTAATTTAGATTTGGAAATTGTAGGTGTTAACTATTAAATAAATAACGTTAATTAAAGTTAGGAAAAAAACTTTAAAAATATAGCCAAATCAATAACCGAATAAATTAGCATGATATCTCTCTCTTTATCAAGTATCACTGAAAATAGGAATGAACCAATTATTGGAGAAAGATATACCTTACTAAATATAATATTAGCGATATCTTGATCAGCATAGAGAAGGTGTGTTTTATACTCATTGACAATATTTATACATTCATTTGTCCATCCACCTGGGAAGTTCTTTATTCTGGTAAGATTCATCATCCATACTCCGGCGTTAAGACCAGTTTTGCCATAATGAGGGATGTCCTATTTTGTAAGTCAGTTCGTTATTACATTGCTTTAACCTTTATATAAAATAATTCACTAAAAATTATTTTCATTAAGAACTTAAAAATTCAATTATTTACTTACATGATGTGAATCGTCGTAAATGTACAAACAAGAAGATAATCCAGATATCTGAACTGAATCAAATTGTGAAAATTCTTTCAACATTTCTTCTGGAGCTTTAAGGAATAAAACGTCTGTATCAAGATGCACAACGGAATCTTCAGATGGAAGAGCTTCATGAAGAAAAAGTCTTTCTGTTGCACATTTACGGAACATGTGTTTCATATTTACAGAATCTGGATACCAAACTTGTCCTTTTTCTAAAATTATTTTGTTTCTAATTCTTCCTGGCCAGTTTTCTATCCTTGCTAGAATCTCGTCGAAAACATCATCCTCTTCTACTAATATGATGAATCTGATAATGTTTAAATCAATTAGTTAAAATGAATTGAAAACTGAAAAAAGATTTATTTATCCATTCAATTTTCATTTTGTCACACATATATATATATATATATATATATATATATATATATATATATATATATATATATATATATATATTATATATATATAGTATATATATATATATATATATATATATATTATTACTAATTTTTTTAACTTTTATTTTTTTTAGATCTCACCCGTTAGAATTTTTATAACAGATGTAAAAGTAGCTCATGCGAAGTTTCAATTCATTTGGATGCAGTTATCACGTGCCCCAAAGGGTGCCAAAATTGCCCTTAATATAAAATCCATGTTTATGCAATTTTACTTATAATACTTGATATTATAAAGAAAACAAGAAGTAAAAAAATAATAGTTTAAAGTTTTAATTTAAAATTATTAAATATCATCTGGCAACCGTAGCTCTCGTTAGATGGCGCTGTGAAATCGTCTACACTCTTTAGCCTACATAGTAGTCGTACATTCATGAAACGTCAGTTTTGTGTTGGTGCTTGTTGAAAATTGTCGCTTTTTGTGTCGCTGCTTCATTGGTATGGCTCTCTCATGTACACTTCGTAGTAATATATACCTAATTGGAACTGAAGCTAATCAGATATTAGGTTGCAAACTTCCTTCGAATAAGCAGGTACTTCAAGTTTTATTTTATAATATGAGATGTGTAAAGTTAAATTTACAAGAAAGTTCCAGACTTGTAATTTCTGAAGTATTAGTTTTTTGGCAAAAAGCAAGAATACCATATAGAGAAACGCAGCATTGCATATGTAAACTGGAAGCATTATATAAAGAATGGAGGAATCTTCAGAAACATTGTAAAAGAAAGACACTGAAACAGGAACAAAACGAGAGCAATTTTAAAGACAAATTGGAAAATCTGTTCGACATAGCACATGCCAATGCCTTGGACCTTATTAAAATAGAGGAGGACAAACAATTTCTTCTGTGTCAGAGGCAGGAAGGACGTGTGGGTACTTTAGGAGGGATTGATAAACAACACGCAGAAAAGGAAGAAAGGACAAAGAAACGTTTAAGTCAGGAAGAAGAACGCCAAAAAAAGTTTAAGAGAGATTCAACAGTAGATAAAGTACTTGATACAGAGGAGATATCTGAAAAAGAAACGTCATCTGAAAATGAAACAGAGGATAGTGCCTGTACTTCATACCAGGTAAGCCCACCTGAACCACCAAAACGTGGAACTAAATGTTTTATTACCACAAAGCTAGTAGTAGCTGCTCTTGATAAATGCAAATTAAGTGACAGAGACTCTGTTCACATTTTAATGGCAACCGCAGAAGCTTTAGGTCTCAACACTAAAGATCTGGTTATAAATCGTTCCTCCATACGGAGATATCGTCAAAAGCTTCGTGAAGAAAGAGCTTTAGCAATAAAAAGTAATCATAAAGAGCTGCAGCTAGAATTTGCTGTCGTCCATTGGGATGGAAAACTCCTTCCGGAAATATCCGAAAAAGAGAAGGTTGATAGACTTCCTGTAATTATATCTGGAAATGGAAAGGAATATCTTCTAGGAGTTCCTAAATTGGCTTCTGGAAGTGGAGCCGATATTGCAGCCGGTGTTTACGAAATGCTAACTGAACATCAATTTCAAAATAAAATTGAAGCCTTATGTTGTGACACCACAGCGTCAAATACTGGGAGAATAAACAGTGCATGTGTACTGTTAGAGCAGAAACTTAACAAAGATCTCCTATATCTTCCCTGCAGGCATCACATATATGAATTGGTCTTAAAGTCAGCTTTTGAAGCATGCTTAGGTGTCTCGTCGGGACCCGAAGGTTTACTATTTAAACGCTTTCATAAAGCCTGGATCAATATAGATATTTCTAAATTTTCTATTGGAATCGAAGATCAGTTTGTTATGAACGCTATCGGCAATGACAGAGAGTCTATCCTTCAGTTTGTTAAAGGTCAAGTTGCAATTCGGCAGGTAAGGGATGATTATAAAGAGCTTCTACAGTTGG
>SEYY01011251.1:0-10927 GCA_009176605.1 Armadillidium nasatum | reverse complement strand
TCTCTCTCTCTCTCTCTCTCTCTCTTTCTCTCTTTCTTTCTTTCTTTCTCCTCTCCTCTCTTCTACTCTCTCTCTCTCTCTCTATCTCTCTCTCTCTCTCTCTCTGTACTATGTTAAATAAAGGATAATTTTAGGGTAAATTTAGGGTGAATTAGATGATTGTTTGGTGTCCTATTCCTATTTTAATTTCAATTAACTTTTTGTAAAATGATGTCCATTTTTTTAAAAATATTTTGATTTTCTGTTGTGTCACCATTTTGATGGAGCGCAATTCATATTTGTAAATATTTTGTGTTTCGTATTTGATTTTCTTATGAGAAATTAATATAGGATCCCCCCCTCCCCAAACAAACTGGAGAGAGTTTAAAAAAAATGTAGGAAAGAAAATGTTTTATAATAAAATAACTGAAATTTAAAAAAAAAAAAAAAAAAAAAAAAAAAAAGAAAGAAAAAAAAAAATATAAATGACTTGTAATTCTTCTTTTTTTCTTCTTCTATTTTGAAAACATTTTCTAATAAATTCTTCAACAGGAAATTTGTTCCATTCCTAATGTTATTTAATTTTTGCTTGAAAAAATTTGAAATCTATTTGAGTCAAATTTACTTCCGAAGATTTTATGTTAAAAGTTCTTAGAATTGTTGTTTTCCCTTTTATAGTATTTTCTTTACTTCACTCAAGACTATCAAATTTTTTTTACTGTGTACTTATATATATATATATATATATAATATATATATATATTATATATATATATATATATATATATATATATATATATATATATATATATATATATATATATATATATTATGGGCTTGGTGTAGATTGTTTCTGAGTTCGATATTTTTATATCGATATATCGATATTTTATTTTAATCGATATCCCTAACTTTTTTTACAGAAATTTTAGTTTAGTTTCACTGAGTTGTGATAGGTAGCTGTATGTCGCGGCAAATTCTTGTATAGGTTAGGCCTTTTTACGGCAAACTTCGGTAGTTCAGGTATGATAAGTCGAACTAAGTACGCTAGAAAAAAGTAATAATAGGTATTGAGGTTAATAGGGCCGTAGGCCTGTATCTCGGCAACATTCTTGTATATGTTAGTCCTCTTTTACGGCAGCTTCGATATTTTGAATATCGATATTTTCTAAAAATCAAACTCAGAAACAATTACACCTTTACCTACATATATATAATATATATATAAATATATATATATATATATATATATATATATATATATATATATATATATATATATATATATATATATATATATATATATATAGAGATATAGAGAGAGAGAGAGAGAGAAGAGGGAGAGAGAGAGAGAGAGAGAGAGAGAGAGTCAGTCAGTCAGTCAGACACAGACAATACACAGACAGACAAAAAAACATATTGCAAAGGATGGAAACAAAAAAATATACTGACATAAACTTAATTAGCCATTACAATTTTAGTTACTGCTGTAAATAACTATTTTTTATTAAAAGAAAATCAAGCTGAAGAAAACGATTTTTATAGTAAACTAAATTATTTTAAATTTTTAGATGTAATTTAAAGTGAAAATGTAGTGATTATTTTATAATTACAGTTTATTTAAGTATCAGTATTTTTTTTAAAGTGAATACATAAATTAATTAAATTAAAATATAAATAAGAATAAAATTTAAATTATTTCATAAAATTTTTCATATTTGTTATACTTATTTTCAATTTTTAATTTAAAATATATTTAAAAAAAAAAAAAAAAATAAAACTGAAGGTTAAAACTAATAAAAAAATTATATATTATATATATATATATATATATTATATATATATATATATATATATATATATATATATTTATATATATATATATATATATATATATATATATATATATATATATATATATATATATATATATATATATATATATATATATATATATATATATATATATATATATATATATATATATATATATATATATATATATATATATATATATATATATATATATATATATATAAAGGTTAAAAGAGAGCTATTGAAAGGTTATTTAAAATTCTCAGATAAATTGGCCATGCGCCCCACCTAGAAAAATTCTCTAGTTACGCCAATGTTCGTATGTTTTTTCTCTTAACATCGTATATAAACTAAACACTTTATAGCTTATAACCAACTGGGGATTCAGGATGATAGTATTATTTTATTGTTCTGATAGACCACTGGGATTTATATATCTAAAATCAGATAGAATATTTTGCTCTTGATTCATAGTATACCGTAGCTGTTTTTTTCTATCTATCTATCTATATATCTATTCTCTCTCTCTCTCTCTCTCTCTCTCTCTCTCTCTCTCTCTCTCTCTCTCTCTCTCTCTCTCTCTCCTTATGTATATATTCCTATATCAAAGTCTCTCAGAATTAGATTTAGAAAATCAGAATGGAAGAGCTGGAGGCATATTTAAATGAACACATTCTAATTAAAATAATTTCAAAAGAAAGAAAATTGTCGTTGAAAACATCAAAGGGTTATTGTAAGAATAACGAATAACTGTCGGCAAAAAAGTTAATCATACACTGCAAAAATTGTCTTAACGAATCGTTGGGACAAGTGGAAAAAAAATGTCACAGTAAGATTTTCAGTAGAGAAAAGACATGTTAAGAATAAGAAAGTCGCTTCACCGATTTATTTTCGGATAAAGAAAATAACTGAAAAAATTTGCTGTGGCATTTTTGACACTTGTCCCAACGATTCGTTAGGACAATTTTTGCAGTGTAGATAAAATCGAATATTGACAACCATTATTCATATTTATATATAAAAAAAAGGTAAATGGTAGGTTTTTATTGGTGATATCCAACACAGTTTTTTTTTCTTACCTTCCTTATGCTGTTTATGTTAAATTTATTCAGTCCGTGAGTGACTGTACTGAAAAATGACTTTAAAACAAAATTGTACTAGTATGCCAGTGGTAAATGATCCCCAAAATTACTCGAACATTAAGTACTTCTAAAACACTTCCAGTAACTTAGGTTTGACCTAAGTGTTTGATATTTAGTGTTTGATAATGATTACAAAGCATTGTTTAAGCATCAATGAAATACCATTGTAAAAATAGCCATTACTTTTTTTTTTGAAACATGTATGGGTTCAAAAGTTGTTAAAACGCGTTAAAACAACAAGTTATGTTTACTGGAAGATTGGTTTATTTTAATAGTTTATTTTAAGGTATCTCTTTAGTAAAATCATCTGAACTTAACATAAATAACTTGAACCTAATAAGATAGTTAAAGGAGCAATATAATTACCTATAACTACGGGTGGGTCTTTAATTTTATATTTCTGTCCCTCCTAGAATAGGGCTCAGCCCGTGAGCGGCGGTAAAAAAAAAAAAAAAAAAAATAAAAAATTTCTCATATAAGATTTTTTTCCTCAATATTTTCCAATTATAAGAAAGCCTTTCATGTAAAACCAAAAATTTTCTTTCCTTTATTAAAAATCAGGAAATTCAATTTATAAATTTTTTATTCTAAAACATATAAAAATTCTTCGGTCTCACATGGTAATAGTTGAGTATTTGAAACCAAGTTAAATACCGTCTCGGTTTATATCTTAAAACTGGTTTCCGTAATCCTACCCAATTGTATTCAAAACCTCAGAGAACAAAAAAAAAAAAAAAAAATAAATAAATAAATAAATAAATAAAAAAAAAAAAAAAAAAAAAAAAAAATTAAAATTTTCATATTTTATTACCTTTTATTATCTCTCATTACTCTTTGTTTTGTCAGCTTTGTTTGTCCTATTTACCTTATTTTTTTTATATATAATTTTCATTTGTTCATGAATATAATGTTATTTACGAACATAAATTCACAGAGACCCAAACGAAAACACGTAAATTCATGTTTTTATTTCAACAAAGATAAAAAAAAGTATTGTTCAAATTATTGTTCAATTTTTGTTTATTTAGCATTCACGTTTGTGTTTTGCACAAAAACACTTTCACACCTCAAACTATCTACATATCTATTATCTATCCATCTCTCTATCTCTTCGTTCATATATATATATATATATATATATATATATATATATATATATATATATATATATATATATATATATATATATATATATATATATATATATATATATATATATATATATATATGTGTGTGTATGTGTGTATGTGTATGTATGTGTGTGTGTGTGTGTATAGCTACCTATTTTGTGCTATATGTTCGATATTCGTCTTATTTAAAAGAAGCAACTAAGGACACTACCTTGCAGAAAACGGACGTAGGTAAGGGTTTCTCACACTTTTTTTCATGACAAATCTCTCTCATCAGGCAAATTTTTTTCACGACCCCCTTTTCCAGTTACCATTAGAATAAAAAATAAAATGAACAAACACAAGTCTATATTATTTAAAACTAAAAATATAAGATTAAGATTATCTGTAATGAAACTGGTGTCGCTACATATTCGGCGATAAAAATTGTAGTATGACGTCGATATTGGTAATGGTTGGATTCAACACAATTTCTGTATCCTTCAGACTTGATTTATGATATATTAGATTCAAAATTTACCGCCACCTCGTTTGAGATCACGATCCCCACTTTGAGGAGTTCTGGTGCGCATCAAGAAGACGTTTTGCTCCGTTTCATTATCCATCTGTGCGACGACAACTTGACGTCAGCATGACGACTATCAAACGGAAACCAAGCGACAGCACGACGACAACCGGACGACAAAACGACAGCACGACGACAACCGGACGACAACAAAACGACAACATGACGATAACCCAAAAGACAGAATAACTACATCTGAATTACAAGCAAACCGCTTTTCCTTCGTTGAGATGATTAGAGCAAAGCGAGGAAAAGTTCTTTTCTTTCCCAGGCGAGCTAGCATCAAGTTTACATAACATACTTGTATGGAAGGTTAAGTGATTCGATCATGGTACCTCCCTGTCTTGTCAGCTTTTAGCGATACCGTCGGCGCTACGTTTCACTTTGCTCCTAATTCACTTTCTTTATAATATACCAATTTATTGCATAATATATAAGCACCACAAACAAACCTCAGTACTCACTCAGCATAAAACATTCAAAGCATTTAACTTAACACTAGTTTCATTAAGACACTCTGAAAGTTAGCGACTTTTTTTTTTTTTTTTTGTTTTGTAAAAATATTCAGAAATAGCAAATGAATATTATATATATATTATATATATATATATATATATATATATATATATATATATATATATATATATATATATATATATATATATATAATAATATATATATATATATATATATATATATATATATAGTAAGGCCCCCACTTTTGGAGGGTTGCCAGACCCAACCTCGTTTTCTTTCTTTAGCCCTTTTTTGAAGGGAATGAGGGGGAACTTAAGAGAAAACTGCCTCTCCACGATCTTTCCTGGGCCTATTTTAATCCCTTCAATCTAAATAATCCACAAATTAATTAGGATAATCCTTTTAATTCGTTGATTATGTCAACTAATTAGTGATTTTGATCTCTTTAATCCTTTAAACCCCGCCTCTTTTGACCTTTTTTTCCACGGTACGTGCTACCTTTCCCTTTGGCATTTCCCTTCCGGCTCCCTGCTCTTTCTTGAGCTATTTTAGCCTTTTCTTTTTTTTTCTAGCATTTTCCAGTTTTTTCTAGCAGGTGAAGCCCTTGCTTAAGCTACGCCCCTCGAAACGAGGGGAGTGGCAGTATCAGCAACAGCTGGCACTGAGGGCAAGACACCCTCGGTGATGACGAAGATACACACCTGTTGACTGTATTCTACAATCATACTCATGAGAAAAATGTTTATCGTACTATGAATAAACTTGTAAATATAAATGGTAATATATTAAATAATTGGTAAATGACGTTACATGCATGAAAATCGAACTCAGATACTATGGATACATAATTATTACACGATATGGAGAATAGGTTTTGGATAATTCATCAAATAAAATAAATATAACGTCATTCTTTGATAATTTATGTATAAAATAAGTTTGTTATAAAAGAATCTATTATTAATATATGATGAAAAAAGAAAAGAGACTACAGAAGAATATATAGTTGAAGTCATGGAATTGTATGCTTACGATTAATGACGTCATTAATGACGTAACCTAGTTAAGAAAATAAATAATTCCATTCATGTTATGACTTGAAAATAATGCGTTGTTTTGGTTTAGAGAAGAGTATGACGTCATGAATATATAGCCTTGACATGGCATTCATAAAAAATTAGATACTGAGAACACGTGATTAAAATGTGTTATTAGTGTATAATCGTTTGTAATAGAGTACATGAAGCATTAACTTCTGCGTCAGTAAAGATGTAATGATATCATAGAAAGGGGATCATATTTGTGAAAGTTGGACACATGTACTGTAAGGAATGTTTATTATGTAATATAAATACTGTGTATATATAATATGAATGCATAATTTTATATATAATACTATGAAGTATGAGGAAAATTAAGTCATAGAACGATATCACAAGAACAAATCAGGCTTAAATACTCTTGAGTATACTAGTATATAATGGTGTATAAGAAGAATATACATGGAGTTTCACTAATACGTATTTGATTTTATTTTCATGTCATTCCCTGTTTTGAAATTTCTCACTTGGTATGTATACACTTCTGTCTTGTTTGCGAAATAAAATAATTTTAAGTCACAAATATATTATAATAGTACATGTGATGTTATCCATCATATTGAAAATAGTTGAAGATTTGAAACATGCCACGTATTGGTGAGTACAATTTCACGTTATGATGATGTCCCGGATGAAGAAGAAACAAGATGGCTGATGTGAAGAAGGTATGTGTTTAAAATTTCGAAACTGAGTCGAAGAAACGAAGATTAAAAATCAGTACGAAGATGAAAACCACATGGTCAAAATTCAAGAAGTCAACGAGAATCCACGATTTTGTAGAAAAGAAGGTTCCAATTTCAAGCTTGAGGTTAATTTGGATTTGATTTGTTAAAATTTCTTAGGATTTTTAAACCAGCCAAAGTACCTATACTACTGAGGTATAGAATACAAACTTGTAAGACACCCGCATGGTTACTAACGTACGTATGTATGACGAATGATTTTTGTACAGTCATGGTGTAACAACACTTCTTCTCTCTCCTCGCTAATCGATCAAATCTAAAAATATGTGAGAATGACAAAGAGCTTAGTCCTCGTAAATATCTTACATCCTTTTGAAGGAGGGACACGAGATAATGAAATATGAAATAATAAGAATAAAATTGATTTGAGTGTAAGTAATAGGTAGGAAAATTCAAAGGAAGGAGGGGGGGTGAGGAGGAAGATTTAGGGAGGGATGATTTGAAACTTAGAAATTACTCTGTTGAAAGTGTTGTTCAATGGAAAATAGTACTTCGAATAATTTTAATGATAAGATTTTAACGGAAGACAGAATGTGTCTAAAAAGATGGAGGGAGACAGAGTGTGAGGGAGAGAAGATAGGCAGAAAAGAGGGAGAGAAAATATGGAGAAAAGAGAAAGAGGGAGAAGAAGAAGCATCATAATGTTAACGTATATATATATATATATATATATATATATATATATATATATATATATATTATATATAATATATATATATATATATATAAATTATATATAAATGTGTGTGTGTTTGTATGTGTGTGTGCAACTATGATTATTTGTCTGTATGTGTGTTCATGTGGATATATACGTCTACGTATGAATTCAAATGAGCGTGAATATGTTTATGTGTGAGTATGTTTGTAAGTATGTGTATTTGTGAGTTTGTTTGTTTATTGATGTTGGTATACATGCCATGCTTGGATATATAAACTCCTATAAGTTTGTACGTATTTTTGCATGCTTGTTTATATGACTTTGAATATGCCTGTGTTTGTGTATGATGTGTGTGTATGTATGTATATATGAGTGTATACCAGCATACATGTATATTTTAAGTGTTTTCATGCATCAGTGGATAAAATACACAAAATTTAATAAATAAAAATGTTTTTATAAATGTTTTTAAATATTTATTTTTTTTCCTTTTTTATTTTTCTAGCTTTTAATTGTTTATTTTTTGATTTGTTTAAAAAAATGTTTTATTTTTTTTTTTAAATTTTTTAAATAAATTTTTTTACAAAAACGTTTTGTTGAAAATAATTACAAAGTAATTTGTTATTTATAATGGCAAAAATAAATATTTTAAGTCATAGCTGAAAGATATATAGAAAATGTAATATAAAACAAACTTAAAATAATATTTTAAAGTCATCGCTTGAAAAGAAACATAGAAAATGTAATATGAAATAAGTTTAAATTACTTTATAAAAGTAATAGTTCAAAAACAAAAAAAGAAAATGTAAAATGGGATAAGTTTGAAAATAATTTATAGTTTGAAAAAACGGGTTGAATATCTAAGAAGACGTGTGTGGTATCATGACGCCGTTAAAGAAATAGATATATGAGATGAAAATTACAAGCATTATATTAAGTAATGATGTCTTCGCATGTATAAAATAACATTAAAGTATTGATTTATTTTGTAATAAGAAATTTTTTAAGTGTCGTCAGAATGACGTCACGGATATGAACAATTGGTTCAGATACTGTAAAGACGTGGCTGTTATATGGTAAATGTAAATGAAGCGAGTCATTAACATGAAATATCAAGATTTGGTTGGCTACGAAACAAATATCAGCCACGTGGTTATGACTTATGGTTGTACTTACAAAAAATGTTTAGAAATATGTTAAATATAGGAAATAAAAATAAACTTTATTAAGTTAAAAGTAAATACAGAGTTGAAGTTGTTTTTTAAGACATCACTTAGTATGAAAATAAATAATTCCGGTAATCAGGTCATGATTTGAAAGCATTTGATGAATGAATTCATTTGATAGCAGTGATTATATATTTATTATGTGAAAATATTACGCAATAACAGTGATTAAATTATATAATCATTTTGACGTTGATTATTAGATAATCAACGATGACGTAAGCGTGATTATATAGTCAACGAAATAGTAAATTATTCCAGGTTGCAAATTGAAAATATGGGAGGCAAAGAGCTGTTGCACAAATAGGAAAAACTACTTTCTAAGGAATTATCCGCTTTTGTGTGGTTTTAACGTGATGGATCTCAAATCTGAGGGTGAGATTTTGAATCTTAGTCTCTCTAAAGTTTTGAGTTCGTATCCTGGTTTGGGAATATCGGAAGTTCAATTTTCACTCAGTAGATGGCGCTACGATGAAGAAATAATGACGGGAAACTTTCAAAATAATGCTATAGTGAAGTCAAGAGAAATTCGGCGAAACCCACCTGGATATAAATTGAAGGTGGCGCATAGTTTCATAGTTTCATGATGTCCCAGTGCCATTAGGTCAGAGTGCCAGGTGTGAATATGTATGTGCGCGCATGCACACACGTGTATGATATTGTCAGCGATGGTGCCATACCGTCAATGCCAGCTGCTGATGACGCTGGATCCTCTCTCTTTTCGTGGAGCATGATCTAAGCAGGGTGACACGTGCTAGAAAAAGTTAGGAAAGGCTAGAAACACCTAGAGAAGCTTACAAAAAGCTATAAATAGCTAAAAAAAGAGCGTGGTAATCGGAAGGGGAGTTCCAAAATGGAGGGTGGAACTTACCTGACGGCAAGTTCAGTTGAATAAAGTCAAAAGTGGCTGGTCTTAAAGGATTAAAGGGATTAAAGTCATTAATTAGGTGCCATAATTAACGGATTAAGGGGATTAGCCTAATTAATTAGGGGATTATCATAATTGATTAGCGGATTATACGGATTAAGAAAATTAAAATAGGTTTAGGAAAGATCGTGAGGGGGGGAGAGCAGTTTCTCCCCAATTTTCCCTCACAAATAGGTGGCAGGAAAAAGCATAATATAATTTATAGTATCATTTTATATTATATATTATAAATTATTATATTATATAATAATATATAATATATATAATATATTATATATAATAATGTCTCATATATTATATATATATAAATATATATATATATTAAAGAAATCTTTTACTGAAAATTAAAAATGGAATGTGTTAAAAACCATATTTTAATATAAAGTGATTCTGTGAACAATACAAATAACCTTTTATTAGTGAGGTTATAAATGGTGTTAATAACATGAATAACTTTGTAAATATTAAAATATTTAATTAATATAATACTGTTATTTATTAGTAATGTAATGGTGTAAAAATTTAGTACCAATGCATTTTCAAATTTTAATTACATGTAGAATAGTCCTCAATTATTTGAAAAATTATTAAATAAATAAATAAATTAATAAATAAATATATAAATAAATAGCCTTCCTCTAGTAAGGTCATTATGTGTTAGTGAGTCTCTTGCGAGGTAGGTTCTACGACGTATTTACCGTTTGGCTGGCCAGATCTATCGCGGATGTAGGGTATTTATTCCATCAGTAGCTAAGCGCATCATCAACGTACTCGTTTACTGCTGAACGTACCAAAGTTAAGCGTAAAGAGAGAATAGTCCATATTCTCCTTCTCCGACCGATCCCGATTCATATTAGAAAAGTTTATTGAAAAAAAAGGAAATTTGGGAAAAATTATAAAAAATAAAATAAATAAAAATAAATAAAAATTCATATTGAATAAATTTTTTTTTGTTTGTTTTAATTTTGTTTTTGTTTTCTGGGCGTTGATGGCTTTGGCTACTTTATTTAAACAAAATCTAATGGGCAGGTTTGTTAAATTATAGTGATTTCTTTCAATTATTATATAAAATTTGGCAGATTTTATATTTCTATTTTTAATTGGTGTCTCGTTTTATATTTTCATTTTCATTGTTGAAAATTTTTAAATATTTTTAATTAATAT
>SEYY01011249.1:22500-55000 GCA_009176605.1 Armadillidium nasatum | reverse complement strand
ATGCGCCTTCGAAATTTATTTAAGCCACCCTAGTTGCTTGCTCTTTATGAGGGTTTTGTTCCCCCCTGTATAAAGTATGCCTCACTCATCTGGGGTAGTTCCACTCATACAGCTCTCCTTGAAAATATGAAATCTGGAGCTTTTCTTCTTGTCAACTTCTTCGTTCTCACTAACTCTCTGCAGTCTCGTTCTACTCGTTAATTTGTTGCTTCACTCTTTCTATACTCGCTATTACAATAGGCACTGCTCTTCAGAACTACCCCATCGAATATCTCCTCCATTTAGAAAGGCTCGTACAACACGTCTTTCAATACAACCTCATCGTTTCTCTGTCCAACTTTCAGACTCAAGACTTAACCTCTATTCTCAATCTTTCATGTGCTCTACTAGTAAAGTATGAAACGCTCGCTTTATCTATTTTTCCGACTTCCTAGTGCTTGAACACCTTCAAATGCCGTGTATCGGGATATATTGGCCTTTAATTGGACTTTGTTTTTTGATATTCCTTTTACTCTGGTGGAAATTTGTAAGCATTTGCCCACCAGAAAGAAAATATATATATATATATATATATATATATATATATATATATATATATATATATATATATATATATATATATATATATATATATATATATATATATATATATATATATATATATATATATATATATATATATATATATATATATATATATATATATATATATATATATATTATATATATATATATATATATATATATATATATATATATATATATATATATATATAATATATATATATATATATATATATATATATATATATATATATATATATATATATATATATATATATATATATATATATATATATATATATATATATATATATATATATATATATATATATATATATATATATATATATATATATATATATATATATATATATATGTATATGTATGTATGTATGTGTAGTATATATATGTGTGTGTGTATATATATATATATTTTTTTTCCTTTTTTTTTGTTGTCTACATGTCGTTTTATGGTCAGGTGATCAATTGAAATATCAAATTATAGGTAAAAGAATTCTATTCAAAAATGCATGACTCCCTTTTCTTACTCGAGTGGTTTCTCTTCTTCCAATCAGGTAATGATGGTTTCAGGTGATCTGTGGAATATATTTTATTGGTCATCAATTTTCTTCGACACTATATTACTGTGTATATATATATATATATATACTATATATATATATATACTATATATATATATATATATATATATATATATATATATATATATATATATATATATATATATATATATATATATATATATATATATATATATATATATATATATACTATATATATATATATATATATGATTCGGCTGTCGTCGGGAGTTGACGTGCTTAAAAACAGATGTTAAAAGAAAAGAAAGAAGCATCAGATGGAACACTGAGAAGAGAAGAGAAGATTTTGGATTAGGCGACAGGGCTGGATCCTTCTGGGTGATTCAAAAAGCAATGCCGACAGTACTAGCATCCCGGTCTTATAATTATCGCTTACCTTACTGCTTGTAGGAACTCTTGGACCAGCATGGAAAACCACTGCTCCGAGAAGCATGATCTTCTGGAGGGTTCTTTGAGAAAGTGTTTAGAGGTTAGATGGAGAAGGTGCTAGTCCCACTGAAAGGGTGAAAACCCTTCCTGGGAGTTTAAATAAATCTCAAGGACTGGCACTGAAACTAAAAAGATGAAAAACTTGATCTTTTAGAGCACTCCAGGAGAAAGACTTTAAGAGCAGATGGCGAAATATGTTGGTTCCACTGAGAAGGTGAAACCCCTTCCAGAGTATATATATATATATATATATATATATATATATATATATATATATATTATATATATATATATATATATATATATATATATATATATATATATATATATATATATATATATATATATTTGTAATCATAGAAGTAGAAGTAAATGGCTAGTTTTCGTAAATTATTTTTAAATATACACCAAGCAGATTAGCACAGTGGAATTTCTACGTTTACTTCATATTGGAAAATGAGCTATTCGTCAGGTGGTACAATAAAACTCTCTTAACCTTTTTATTCGCGTTCCAACTCCTTTGAGGAAGGCTTGTGTGAGTTTTCTTTCTACCCATTATCATTCTCTTTCTTTCCAGCCCTTTGACCTCAATAGTAAACCACATGCCATTTCTATACATATGTACTGAACTTTTAGTGTATGAAGAATATCCCATTTTTTTCATTCCAGTAATGTTTGACATAAACATTTTGATGGGCAATGCATTAGGGTAGCTTTTCTTTCATTTTTAAACATGTTTTGAGCTTTTAGTTATCAGAATTTATATATATATATATATATATATATATATATATATATATATATATATATATATATATATATATATATATATATATATATATATATATATATATATATATATATATATATATATATATATATATATATATATATATATATATATATATATATATATATATATATATATATATATATATATATATATATATATATATATATATATATATATATATATATATATTGTGTAATTAACAAATAAACAAGTTCACACTCGTAAATTTCGATATTTCCCTTGAAAATGATTCATTTTTCCGACCTTTATTTTAAGAGCACGAAAACCATCGAAAAGAATTGCTCAAAAACAATGCCGAAAAGCGCATTTAAATTCCATAAGCATTAAAACAAATGAACAAAATTGTCCGCAAATTCCTGCCTCGCCTCGCCTCATCACAACATAAATGAGATATGCCACATTTGAAACGGAATGACCTCATTAGCATAAAATCCAACAAAACTTCGCAAATGATAAATTCGGAATTGCACTTTTAACATTGGATTACCTCCATTTCCTTATGA
Organism: Armadillidium nasatum; assembly: GCA_009176605.1. Taxonomy (NCBI): domain Eukaryota; kingdom Metazoa; phylum Arthropoda; class Malacostraca; order Isopoda; family Armadillidiidae; genus Armadillidium; species Armadillidium nasatum. The sequence continues at coordinate 52,067 of SEYY01011249.1, read as the reverse complement.
GCGAATTGCGTGTCATGGACACCATTTTTTCTTTGCGCTTCGTCTTGGCAACAGATTATATATATATATATATATATATATATATATATATATATATATATATATATATATATATATATATATATATATATATATATATATATATATATATATATATATATATATATATATATATATATATATATATATATATATATATATATATATATATATATATATATATATATATATATATATATATATATATATATATATATATATATATATATATATATATATATATATATATATATATATATATATATATATATATATATATACTATATATATATATATATATATATATATATATATATATATATATATATATATATATATATATATATATATATATATATATATATATATATATATATATATATATATAATTTGAGTGCGCCCTTGCTTGTGTGTGTGTTTCAATGAGTAGTATTACTAATAAATTTTCAGTTCAAAGCAAATATAAAAGAATATCAGCATAATTCGATAATTTAAAAGTTTAACAAATAAAAGTTAAATAAAATTTAAAATTAATATATTTAAATATCCTTTGAAGTCTAGAATAAACTTTCCGAATCTTCAAATCTGTTCAGAAAATATTCAACAAATTTTTTTTAAAATTTGGAAGGAAAAACCCGAAGCAAGTCTGATGGATCAATTGTTATCTTAAATGTCAGTTTTATAAGACAAGGTAAAAGATATTCAAATATTCACTCTCTCTCTCTCTCAATTATTATCTTTCTTTCACTTTTTATTCTTACTATCCTCTCTCTCTCTCTCTCTCTCTCTCTCTCTCTCACACGAAAGAAAAAAGAGAAGAGAAAAGAGAGAGAGAGAGAAGAGAGAGAGAGAGAGAGAAAAGAGAAGAGAGAGAGAGAGAGAGAGCTCCTGATCAGAGTCAAGCATTAGATGAAGAAATGGTGAAGGAAATCAAGGTTGCGTGTGAAAATAATGTAAAAGGATAGTCATTATGGGTGATTTTAATTTTCCAGACATTGAGTGGAATACTTTGAGTAGTAAAGTAATAGAAGTTCAGTATTTGTAAATGTATTCTATACAACTTTTTGAGTCAGATGGTCCAAGAACCAACAAGGCATGCAGCATTGTTAGATTTAATATTAACAAATGATGAAAATATGGTGAATGATATCGAAGTCGGGGAGTTTTAGGAGCTAGTGATCATTATATTATTAGATTTAACTGGAATGTGAGGTCTGGGCCCATATTGTTAGTCAATAGGGAAAAGATATTATATTTTAGAAATGGAGATTTTAGCAAATTCCGAGCATGCTAATGAAATTGACTGGGATAAGATTTAACGGTCAAAATTGTTTCATCATGTGGGAATACTTCAAGGAAATATTGGCTCCATTCAGTCTGTGTGTTTAAAGATAAATCCATTAGGGTGGCAAATAGAAAACCTAATTGGTGGAGTAGAGAGATAAAAGAGAAAATCAGTGAAAAACGTAGATGTTTAAAATATTCAAAGGAGCAGGGAAATTTAGAACATTTAGAGAATTAGGAATGAACTTAACCAGTCAATAAGAGAGCCAAGAGAATGGCAGAAATTAATTTGGCAAGAAAAATGAAGAACTGAAAAAGTTTTTTTTTATAAATTTAAAAGCAAAGATAAAAAAATTGGGACAATTAAAATTGATGGAAATTTAGTAAGTTCAGATAAGGAATTGGTTAATATTTTCAATACTTATTTTGCATCAGTGTTTACTGAGGAAAGTTGGATAGCAGTTTAGAGAGTAATACTCTAGTATACATGTAATGAATAATGTACAGCGTTTCAAATTGAGTTAAATGAAATTGCATCTTTATTAGAACATATTGACCCAAATAAGGCAGCGGGTCCGGATGGTGTGTATGGTAGAATTCTAAAAGAAGGAGTAGCAGTATTGCAAAGGCACTGTATTGATTTTTAAATGACCTTTGGAGAACCTGAGGACTGGAAAATGGCATATGTGGTGCCCATTTTTAAAAAAGGTAGTAAGGAAGATTTAGGGAACTATAGGCCAGTTAGTTTAACATCTCTGGTTGTGAAAATTTTGGAAAAGTTACTGAAAAGAAAAGTTTAGATGATAACAAGATACTATATAACTCCCAGCATGGCTTTAGAAAGGGTAGATCATGTCAGACAAATCTACTAGAATTTATGGAATATATTACTGAATGTATAGACAGGGGTGATCCAGTTGATGTATATTTAACTTTAGCAAAGCTTTTTGATAAGGTACCCCATGTTAGGCTGATGCAAAAGTTGTCAGTGTGGATAGATGAATGGTACACAATTGGATAGAGTGGTTAAAGAACAGAAGGCAGTGTGTTTGTAATGGTAATAAGTTATGGAAACTGTAAGAGTGGGGTACAGGTTCTGTGCTGGGACCATTTGTTCCTTATATATATAAATGTTAGACAAAGGTCTTAAATTAAGTTTCTAAGTTTACAGCATACCAAGTGTCACTCAGTAAGTAATATGATGATGCATAAATTCAAGGGATCTAGATAGACTCTTGGTTGGCAGAGAGGGAAAATGAACTATAAAAATAAAAAATGTAAAGTTCTTTTTGTAATTACTCAAATGAAGGATTTAATATGAATGGGGATGGCTTGAGATGTGGACCAAGAAAGGATTTAGGTGTGATATTGCAGTAATCTGAAGGTGGGTACAATGTTTGGAAGCAAGGAAGAGCTAAAAGATGCTAGGTATAATTAATCGCAATGTATTTACAAGAGCAAAGAGGATATAAGCAACTATATATAGCAATGTTAGGCAGCATTAAGTATGTGCATAGGTTTGGGCTCCTCATTTAAGAAAGACATAGATATGCTGGAGAGAGTACAGTCGGCCAGGATGATTTTGGCTTGCAAAATAAAGCTAAAGATAGGTTGAAGAGTTAGGAAGTTCTCGGTTGAAAGAGATTCTCAGAGGGAATGATCAAGTTACAAATATTTGCATCTGACATAATACGGACTGAAAATACTTTATATTGGACGTGAAAGTAACTAGAGGACATGGAGAAATTAAAAAGAAGCATGCCATTCGATCTAAAAAATACTCTTTCAGTAAAAGGTTGTTAAATTTTAAATGATTTGCCAGAAGAGATTGTTGACTGTCATCTCTTGTCAAATTTAAAAGGGGGCTAGATAGATTTTGGATGGTTTAGGTATTATATAATATAACTTGACTAAGCCAAAGTAGTGCGTATATATGAATTTTTGATCAACAGATCAACCTATGACTAACCTAATGGCAGTTTTTTTTGTAGTGGGTGATGTCATTGAATATTGCATGTGTAATTGGGTTAGTTTTATTTTATCTTTGCATGAAAAAAGATACTGGGGATCGGATAGACCTAGTCTTTTGCAGTATTAGTATTGTTATTTATAATTGTTTGGACTGGGACAGTCTCGAAGCCCTTGTGGCTTCTAACTGTCCTTTTTTTCCATGTTTCTCTTTTCTCTCTCTCTCTCTCTCTCTCTCTCTCTCTCTCTCTCTATATATATATATATATATATAATATATATATATATATATATATAATATATATATTATATATATATAATTATATTTATATAATTATTCTCTTCTGTCACTCTTTATTCCTTTCTTTCTCTTCCTCTTTTTCTCTTATCTCTCTTCTCTTCATCTCTCTCTTCATCTCTTCTCTCTCTTCTCTCTCTCTCTCTCTCTCTCTCTCGCTCTCGCTCTCTGGGGATTGTATGCAAATTCTGAATTAAAATAAATTTAATAAAATTTATTAACTTACATTTAAATTATTCTTCATATTATTACCTTTAAAATTTAGATAACCTGAAAACAATTCATGAATTAAAATCATATATATATATATATATATATATTATATAACTATATATAGCCAAAATATTATATATTTTATATATAATATATAAATAAAATAAATATATATATAACATGATATATAATAAATTATACATATTATATATTATTTATATATAATATATGTAAATATATATAACTAATATATATATAGATAACAATATATATAATATATATATATATATATATATATATATATATATTATATGTTGTACTTAACGTAATGGTAATAGTCATAATGGGAAACGGTGAAGAGTGGGGTCCACAGGGTTCTGTGCTGGGACCTTCCACTTTTATATATATATATATATATATATATATAATATATATATATATATATATATATATATAATATATATAATATATATATATATATATATATATATATAAAATATATGTATATAATATATTAATATATATATATATATATAAATAATAATATAATATATATATAAACTATATATATATATATAAATAATTTATATATATATTAATATAAATATATATATATATAATATAAAATTATCTTCTACATCAATAACTAAACTATAAAATATACTAAAAAGTATTAGGAGGGAGTATATATAGTAAATAGTAGAAAAGTAAGTTACTATAGAGGATATTTAATGTTATATATATTAGTTAAATTATAATTAATTTAGTTATAATAATAATATCATTAATATATGATTATAATAATAAATATATATATTATTTTTTTTTTTTTTTTTTTTTTTTTTTTTTTTTATATATTTTTTATTTTATTTATGTTATATATGTTATATATTATATATATATTATACAATAGTATTATATATATATATATTCTATATATATATATATAATTATATAATAAATAAATATATCTAATATATTCATTAGACTAATTTTAATAAAAGGAAACGAATCTCCAAGAAATGCGGGGCAACAACCACATCACAAAACGTAAGCCCTAAGCTAGTCTAATAAGTTTAATTCAGTATGACTTAAATACTCTGGGCGACTGGTAAAACAAGCCAATCGAGTTTTACAGCACGAAATGGAAGAAATGTCTCTTCTCTAAGAGTGTAACTATATTTTTTCTGTCATAACTTTTTCAGTTAAGGATCGTAAGTGTGGCTTAAAAGGCTTCTTTCAACGTCTTGAGGTCTTCTGGTCAAAATCAAGGAATAGTAGGGTGTTCGAAATCATGTTGGTAGGCAGAATCAACTACATTCCTCGGCTTGATATATATTTAATGTTACTAAAAATTACATTGGCTGGCTAATTAATTATAATAAATAAGATAGGATATATATTATATAATATATACTATATATAAATATATATATATATTATATAATATATATATATATTATATAGTATATAGTATAGTATATTCTCTTGCGCTCGAAGTTTTTGCATATAATAATAAGATTATAATATATATAATAAATATATATATTATATAATAACAATAACAGGACCTCTATTCTTGAGACAGAATTTAATAAGATCTAAAATAACTAAAATAAATATAAAAATATAAAAAAATATATATATATATATGGGTATAGTATTATATATAAACAATATATATATTATATATTATGTTAAATGTTGGATAGGGAGTGTGATGAAATATCCTTGTATACACTTGAATATTAAATTGAAATATGCGTTATAGGTATAGTTATATAGAAATAATAAGTATGGAAAATAAGCAAGTAACAATGAAAATAAAATAGGTTATCGGAGAGAGAAAGAGAATATATATATATATATATAATATAATAAATAAATTATATTTATATATATATATATATATATGATTATATATAATATATATATATTATTTTTTTTTTTTTAAAAAAATTAAATTTTAGTTATTTAAATTTCGGAAAAATTTAAGAAGAAAAAGAAAAAAGAAATTATATCAAGAATAAAAAGAGGCATAAATGAAAGAAATTTTTTAATTAACAATTTCTTAATAAGATTTATTTTCATAATATAATATATATATATATAATATATATATATAATATATATAATAAGATAAATGTAACTAATAAGATATAAATATATATATATATATACGTATTATATATATATATATAGGTACTGTATATAATATATATATTTTTTTTTTTTTTTTTTTTTTTTTTTTTTTTTTTTTTTTTTTTTTTTTTTTTTTTTTATATATTTATATATATGTTATATATATATATATATATTATATTAATTAAAATTATTATTATTATATTAAAAAAAAAAAAAAAAAAAAAAAATTATTAATTTATTATTATTTTATAAATAATTATTTTTATATTATTATGTTTACTTAATTATATTTATATATCTAAATATATATTATATATATTATTATTATTAAAAAAAAAAAAAAAAAAAAAAAAAATAATATTAATTATTATTAATTTCATTATTATTATGATTCAATGAGATATATTAAGTTATTAATATTATGTTATTATTCTATCTCACCCATTTTTTTTTACAATTGTAGAATGTGTGTACCGCACCACCATGAACCCTACATTACACTAATCAAACTTTCCGTACACTCATCTATGCAAGCATCTAACCCACATATGTGATTCCGGATTTTTTAGAGAAATTAAAAACAGACAATTTTTTATTTATGTTACAACTTATTCACAAATTTCAGGGGAATAAGATCTCTAAGGCGAACTTTAAATTTGTGAATTTTACAATCTTTACAATTCCATTTATTTTACGGGATACAAACCATATATATATAATATTATAAGAGATAAATAATTTTAGGATAGGAATAAAAATTGATGTTAATATGGGTAATAACTAATAAATATAATAATATTAATATATATATATAATATAATATAAAAATATATACTTATGTATATATATACTTGATATAGATATAATCATATGTACATATAATATATACTGACGTATATATATATATAAATATAAAAGATATAATAATATATATTATTATTATAAGGATGTCTGAATCCCTTAAGCATTATTTTTTTTTAAAAATTTTAATATATATTAATAATATATATAATATATATATTATAGATATAATATAATATATATAATAATATAAGAAAATATATATATATAGATAAGAAATATATATATACTATTATAAATACTCATGAGTCACTAGGGGTAAGTATTATATATAATGTATATATGATATATATATATATATATATATAATATATATGATATGTATTATATTTATATTTTGCTATTTCTGAAAAACAGAACGAATTTCATGTAAAAAATTTGCTACTGTACGGCTTGCCTTATTTAAATCTGAACCTCCATTTACAGGTTTTGTAGCTGTTTTTATTTCTAATAGTTTTTAATTAGTAATTAACATAATAATAAGAAATAACTTATTGTAGTGTATACGTTATCGAGCCTGACTGGTGGGCCGAATGTCACGAAGTTGATTCCTAGAAAGAAACTTGTTTATTTTGTTTTGTTTATTGTGTTGTATCATTGAAATGCATCATATGCATTGCAATTTAGGACATCCAAAATGTTTTGAAATTGTTTGGGACTCACCAGGGCTAAAAATTAATATTATCTTCTTTGTTATAAATCACATTATTTTCATAACCAAAAACGAAAAATTAAAAAATAAATAAATAAATAAAATTATATATAGAGATTATTTTTCTTCTAGTCACTTTACAGTGGAAGAGGAGGAAAATAAAAAGGATTTCAATTAAAATAGAATATGATAAACTTTAATCAAATCAGAATGAAAAAATTATAGCAATGTAAACTTACGTATGTATGATCTCATATGATAACAAAATTATCCATAAAGCATTTTGATACACTGGAAAATTACTTTCATAAAATGGGTATAAAAAAATACAAAACGTTCCCATTCATTCTTTATTATTCCCATTTGCATTCAAATGTAAAAAATATATTGAAAGAACCGAAAGGAAAACTTCTTCGAAGCTAATTATTATAATGAGAACCTAAGTCTAATGACGATTTGAAAAAGGAATTAGGGAAAAGAAACTCGAAAATTATTTTGTGTCTGTAATGTGAGAAAAATAATTACTAATTCCGATCCCTTACTAATAATTTAGTTGGAAAAATGCTACAAAATGGATTTTTGTCATTAAGGATATAAAATAACATTGTAAATTTAGTCAGACGTTTATTTTTCATTTATATTTATTATTATTATCAAATTAATATTTGAAAGAAGAATTGATGATTATATTATCGGATATAAAGATCATAGTGATAATAGAACTACAACTATGAACTACTCTCTAAACGATTTCATTAGAGATCATTCAAATAATAGTAAAAATCTCACTTACTCAGTAATTTTGTTTGTGTTTAAATTAACTTCAAAACTACTAATTATTGTAATTAATTAAAGGTAATTTTTTTTAAAATATTCAAATATATATTTAAAAAATCTTTTGCATTCACTTACCGTAATTTAGCTATACTGTCTGGAATCTCATTTTAATAAAAATTCTTCCCCCAAAAATTAAGTTTTAGAATTAGCTCAATTTCTCAAGAAATTTACACTAACTATAATTACTAAAACTTCTTGAAAAAGTTGAAAGAAAGGACACTTGAATAAATTTATTAAAACTACAAATTGGATTTCCTCTCTCTCTCTCTCTCTCTCTCTCTCTCTCTCTCTCTCTCTCTCTCTCTCTCTCTCTCTCTCTCTCTCTCTTTTGTCTCTCTGTCTCTCTCTCTCTGTCTCTCTGTCTCTCTCTCTCTCTCTCTCTCTCTCTCTCTCTCTCTCTCTCTCTCTCTCTCTCTCTCTCTCTCTCTCTCTCTCTCTCTCTCTCTCTCTCTCTCTCTCTCCAAAAATCTTTAAATAATAGTACATTGAATTCCATCTTCATAAAGGCAGTAAAAACAAAAAAGTAAGTTTAAATTTAAATATTTATGGCTAATGAACATTAATTACAATATATGCTTTCAATTAAATCATTGAAAATTATCTTTAATTCCAATTATTGTATTTTCTTAAAGTTAAGAGCAAATCGCAAGGAAAAAAAAATTACCTTATATAAAAAAAAAATATAAAAAATAATATATATATATAAATAAATAATTATAAAAATATATAAAATAAATATAATATATATATATATATATATATATATATATATATATATATATATATATATATATATAATATATATATATATATATATATATATATATATATATATATATATATATATATATATATATATAATATATATATATATATATATATATATATATATATATATATATATATTATATATATATATATATATATATATATATATATATATATATATATTTATATATATATATATATATATATAGTATAAGGGGATACTTTCGGGGGTGGCCAGATTTCGAAAATCTGGCAACCTAAGCCAAACGGGATTTTTATTTGTAATGCAAATCACTCCGCTCAAATTGACCTCACGCTCTTTCCTGATACCATTTTGGCGGGTTAACCCATTGAAATTGGATCAAATGGGGAAGGGCCCCCGCGGGGCCCCGTGAAACCCCCAAAAATGGTATCAGGAAGTTTGCCTGAGTTTGAAAATCGCTGCGTTCACCTCACTTTTTTCCTGATCATTTTCTTTGCGGTTCAGTCCGACTGAAATCGAATCTGGGTCCGGGGGTCCAGTCCGAACCGATAAAGAAAATGTAGGTCCCTATGCAAGGATTGCCGCAAATGCAGAAAAACCGTTACAGGTTGCCAGATTTTTAATCTGGCACCCGCGAAAGTGGATCCCCTTACTACTATATATATATATATATATATATATATATATATATATATATATATATATATATATATATAATATATATATATATATATATATATATATTATATATATATATAATATTTATATTATATATATATATATTATATATATATATTATATATAATATATATATATATATATATTATATATATTGAAAAACCAAAGTTTCACACTTTAAATTTATATGTGAAAAAAGAACAATAATGACCCCAAAACGTAACCAATATCGGTAAAAAGAGAAAATTTTAATGTTAAATAAAATTATTAAATTAATTAAATTATATCAAAAAGACAAGATTTTTATATTCAAATTTATATAAATTCACTTTTAAACTTGGTTATGACATCATTGATGAAATCAAATATAATAATATCCATAAAACTGATAAATTCTGTCCGTATGTGTGAGCTTTCCTTTTCTCTTGCTTAATCTGTCTTTTATCGTGTTCTCTATTTTTTACTATGTTAAACACTCGACCCATAAATCTTCGTTCAAATTCCCGTTACTTATGTATTTTTTGTCACGTCTCCTTTCCTCTTCTATAAAGGTCAAGAAGAGAGAAAAGATAAGACACAAATTTTACAGAGCAATTTTGCAATGTTGCGAAAAAAATTTATATTTTTTCTTTTTCGACAAGATAATAATAATAGTTATTATATAGGTATATTGCAATGTTGCAAATATATATATATATATATATATATATATATATATATATATATATATATATATATATATATATATATATTATATATATATATATATATATATATATATATAGCATATAATATTATTAAATAAATTATATTTAATTTATATATAAATTAAATATGTAATTAAAAATAATATATATATATATATATATATATATATATATATATATATATATATATATATATATATATATATATATATATATATATATATATATATATATATATATATATATATATATATATTATATATACCATGCCCCTTGTGCATTCGACCCAGCCCGACCCAGACATCCCTCCCCACTCCCCACCAAAAAAAAAAAAAAAAAAAAAAAATGGAAAAAATAGAGGAAAATAATATTTTTTAAAAAATTAAAATTTTAAAGAAAATTTACGATTTAAAAAAAATATAAAACTTAAAAATTAAACAATTATTCGTATAAGTGTGTAAGCCCGTGAAGGAGTACGAGCCTCCTAGGAAGGGTATAATAGGTTTAGTCGCATAAGGGCTTAGCCCCATTCTCGACGAACAGTCCCACCACCACACCGTCTCACTACCACACCGTCGCACCACCACACGCCATTCGCACTGCACCGCACCCGATAAATTTGCCTGTTCATACCTTGGGAAAAATACGAACCCGTAAAATATTAAACTTGCTGAATACATCATCCCGTGAATTGTTATAATTACTAATTCTTTTTCTTTCTTTATTATTATTATTATTATTATTGTTATTATTATTATTATTATTATTATTATTATTATTATTATTATTTATTATTATTATTATTTTATTATTATTATTTATTATTATTATTATTATTATTATTATTATTATTATTATTATTATTATTATTATTATTATTATTATTATTATTATTATTATTATGTTAATCCTTATAGTAGTAGTAGTTGTATTTGACACCATATACACTATGCCATTTTACTTGTTGAAGTTGTTAGTCGTAGAATGATGGCTATATTGCAAACCCTACGCCCTCTTAACAAATTACATTATCATCACGAGGTCAGTTAAAGTAATAGCATTATTTACTTAATTAAAATATCATGGGAATACCATAAAGCAACGTCTTGCTTTTTCTAGTAATCTCTATCATCATTGGAACGTACGCGTACACACATACCCTATTATTATCATGTTGTAGTAGTAGTTAAATTTTTTTTTAATTAAATTTCGGTATTGGTTTCAGTGACTACGACATACACTCACTCACTCTCAATTCCAAACATACAAGCAAACACGCTCACAAACGAACTTCTTTTACGCATTGTATAACTCACCCTCTTTGTTTTTATTCAAAATTATTTACTCACACTTACACACAGAAGTGAACGAAAGATATTCATTCATTATTCTCGACATTGGCTATGACTTACCGTCTCTTTCAAACACAATCACAAACAAACACATTTCCCATACGCTCAGTTACTATCACATTGCCCGCATGCACATATACATACAAGGTGGATACACATCCTCAATTCCCACTTAATGATATTCTGATCTTTATATCGCTCTTCAATTGTTTATTATTATTATTATTATTATTATTATTATTATTATTATTATTATTATTATTATTATTATTATTATTATTATTATTATTATTATTATTATTATTAATTATTACTACATTATTTATTATTATTATTACCTTATTATTATTTATTATATTATTATCTATAAATCAATCAGTACTATTTAGCTGTAATTTTACTTTGTTATTTTCAAGGTGTTAGTAGTAGTACTGCATAAACATCAATGTAATCTTCATCAAGATATCATGGCACAATATCATGTTGTTTCTTCATCAATGTGATTATACCATGGCACAATATCATGTTGTTTCTTCTTATTATATATAATGATATATAACGAAAGATATTCATTCATTATTCTCGACATTGGCTATGACTTACCGTCTCTTTCAAACACAATCACAAACACACATTTCCATACGCTCAGTTACTATCACATTGCCCGCATGCACATTTACATACAAGGTGATATTCTGATATCGCTCTTCACATAGAAAACATTTTCTAACACTATCATCCACACAAACACAAACAAATCTCACAAATGCAAACACACTAACAATCAAACAAACACATATTCATATGATCATCTTTTTTAGCTCGGATCATATCTAAGATTTGTTTTTATTTAATATTATTCTAAACGCACACACACATTCTCATAAGTACATGATAGACATATATATTCTTTAATATCTCAACCTTAGCTCAAGACTTACCTTCTCTCAAACATAAACACACATTCCCATAAGCCCATTTTGTCATTCTTTTTCTGTTTCAAAAATATAAGTAAAATGCATAATTAAAATGATTTCGCTTACCTTTCGAAATAAATTAAGAAATTTTTAGAAACAAAAAGTTTTTATTGAATATTTTAAACAATTCTTATTAAATATTGCTTAAAAATTATAAATTAACATTTAATTTATATAAAACTATGTATTTTTAGTATACGTGATAAGTAATATGCTCATAATGAAACAGAATTCCCCAAAAAGAACGAATTTAAGCACATCGTAGAATAAAAATAAAATTTCCCTATAAATATTATCAAACTTACAGTACTTATTAAAATATTCCACATAGAACATCAGAGCTTCGAACACACAGGACATTAACTGACGATATTCACCCGATCATTATTACAAAACATTTGTCAATACTAAGCTCCTCTTCCTTGTCGAAAAAATAATTAACTGTTCAACATCTTCTTTCTTCTTCAACATCTTCTGTTCTTCTTACATATATACCCATTATTATTAAATCCCATTTCATCTGTCAAGGTAAATATTTGCCAACCTTTTTACCTTTCTCGTGACAATGATGTATGAAAACACTTACCCATCGTGATAAAGACTAGTGTCTTTGCCACCACTCATCATAACTCAACCCTGTCATTTACATATAATTCCACTTATTCTGACCCATTTTAACTAACTTCAGGTAAGTATCTCCATGCCCTATTTTAGACAACATATCCCTAGCAACTCACCTCTTTTCAAGAATTTATAATAATAATAATAATAATAATAATAATAATAATAATAATTATTATTATTATTTTTATTATTATTATTATTATTATTATTATTATTATTATTATTATTATTATTATTATTATTATTATTATTATTTTAATTATCATTATTAATTTTTGGCTTTATGGATAATATATTAGCGTTCATTACATTCCACTTAACACCAAAAGGTAAACTCCGTCTTCTTCTTACATTAAGTTCTTTTTACCTATTTTCTCAGCCTATTATCTGTCTCAGTTATACACTAAAAGGAGAACTAGTAATCACCAAATACAGTATACATTATATACATTATATCAAGCATTTTTAACAAATGATCAGCTCTTTCATTCTAACATTCACTTTCATCCTTTTAATCATTTGCTATGTAAAAATAAAGATTTACAGAAAAATGAACTTACTTTTATTTTACTTAGAGGTTTGAAATTTACCGTTATGCATTTTTAAATTGTGAAAAATATTTAATTATGTTGACGGAAAAAAAGACTTAGTTTAAAAGATTTGCTTATTTAATAATAAACAAAAAAAAAACTGTACATTAATACATTAATATATTCATAAGTATACTATTCTAGGATAATTCGAGATGTTGGAAAATCCACACCTGATGTTACTTAATGAATAGACCGACCCCAAGCTGGAAAATAAAGACAAAAATTAGTCATTTAGGAAATCTGCAAAGTATCGAAATCGATATTTATAAGTTGCAATATAAACAGTAGAGATATACAAATGATGAAAAATAATTTCTTGTAAAACAAGTACTGTGCCCATCAACAAGTCAAATTTGGCAAATTCAGACATAAAATTGAAAAATTAATAAATGGGATAAGAATGTCTAGATAGAGCACTCGTTTTAATAAAAGCATGCCAAAGGATAGAATGAGTTACGAAAGATGTAATGGTTTTACTCAATCTATTTTTGTCCTGGTAATGCCTATCCCAACGAATTTTCTCCTCCTGGAAAAGGATCTCAACGGACCTCTAGGCAGCTTATGCTTCTTCAAAGCCAAACGTTCTTTTTGAATTGGAAGTAGATATAGCCAAGAAGTGATTACTGTATTTATGCCTATTCGAGACTCGTTCACTGATGCCCAAAACAAGATTTCTCAGAGTAGATATAAATACACTTGTCAATATTAGCAGCACGATAAATATGGTAGTCTATGCTACTAAACGAAATTAGTATTGTTATACAACACAGTAAATAATCAATGCCGATAATTGTTAACAGCATGACGACAAAGTAAGAAGTAAGTTTTTTGAAAACTTTTCCAATCAGGAAAACCATGTAAAAATGTATTTTATCTTCTTCAATATCACTTTCTTGGGAAGTAGGTGCTAAAAATTAGGGGTTTCTTGTAAGACAAAAAAAAAATCTCAGGTTTTTAAGCTATAACTAAAAAAGCCACAGCTCCAATCACACAAGAAATTATAATATGATATGGAATTATTACACATTACTGTCAATGACCACATCAAAGGTTGAAAGATTTTTATTTGCTTTCCATGACAACATTTTCCTACCATTAAATGAATTTCTGGTATATATAGGATACTAATATTGAGATGCATCCTAGAGACATCTTTGTTTGGCATTGCCTTATTCACATCATTCAAGGGTATCTTCCAATACAACTCTAAAATTACATCACAAGCTTAACCAGAAATCCAAACATCTTACTTACGTTTCTTTCAATATCAAACAGTGAAATCCTCAATTTTACAAATTTACTTAACAAAGGTGCTACATTAGCAGTATAATAGCTATACAAACCAAAAACTTACTCCTTCATTAGCGAGTGACACCAACATAAAATAAATAACTCGTTCGTAAAAAGTTTAATTTTCCCATTTCGACATTTTTTAACTTTTGCCTCTTTTTATAAACTAACAAATACTGTTTAGAACTTTAAAATACATTTTTTAAAAAAAAAATTTTAAACATATATTTATTTTTATTTATTTTTTTAAAAATCTTTGAAACTATAGGTTAATAATACACTTTACGGTGAACGTATATTTACCTTTTATTTTTTACAAAATATAGCTAGCATTTCATACAACTCTAGCATTTACTTAAACTCATTTAATAACATATATTTCACTATGTATTTATCTTTTAACATAACTTTTATTACTCATATTATGTCTTTACTAATATATTAAAAATACAAGAAAGCACACTTATTGAATGATGCATTTAGGTATTAACATATACACCAATAAACAGGAGTAAACGCATACAGGTACAAGCTATAACAAAATATGTGAATTACACATTATAAAAACCATCTCAAATTTAATAGTATTTTTCTTCAAACATCTGACATAATATACTAACTACACACATGCTAGCCTAAAGTATCTTTAGCCAACACAAACAATTAATGAAAACATATTCAAACATATGCATTTGCAACTTTCTAAAACATCCGTATGTTTACTTCCTAAACCAATAGGTGACATCTATACTATTTGCCTTATCAAATGAGTACGTTTTATACTTAACATAGAAATTTTCACATAAATTACACCCTTTAACACATAAGCACAAAAAAATTAGAACAACCTACCAAATAATGCGTAAATGCATTCATATTACAGACATAAGGCATGATCAGGCCAAAATAATAATATTTCCTTTATGTTTTACCCTTTGCAACTTCCTCAATTAACCATGCCTAACCACTCATCCTTTTTCTAAAATTTTCAATTTAACCTACCCTCGTCCTAGTTTGTCTATAACCTCATTTTTCTTTAAAATTAGACTGTACCTCAGGCATTAAATTCTCTTATCAATCTATACATTTAACCTGGTTGAGGAAATTATTTTTCAGAATATTATTATTATTATTTCAAAATGTCAAAATAACAATGATGAGTTTAACTAATATGAACTAATCGTACCATACTCAACCTAACCTACTAATAACTGAGCACCTTACGAATTAAGCCTTCCTGACGTAACTTCAACTAACCAGCCATTGTCTAACATTCAAATACGATGCAAATATTTCATATTAAATATGAAAATATAGTTAATTTCATGTTTGGTACAGATGGAATTTGTATTTTTCACCATCATTAATTATTTTAAACATTTTTAACTTAGTCCTTTATATGCACTTATGTAGCAAATACAGGAAATTCATTATTATAAACAGAGTGTGGTATATTGAACAAAAGCATACATCAGGTTGAAAGGACATGATTATCCTAACATTGCAATAATTCTGACAGTGAATTATGTTTCGATATGAAAGCGTAGGTATATACAGAGTTAATATTGTTTCTATATGTTTCACAAAATATATGAAACGTTCTTTTACAAATAATATAGAAAATTCGACATCATATCTCTACTCATGATTCAAGAAACACACATTTTCATGCATTTTAATTTTCAAATTAATATAATCTAATCACACCATTCCTAACCATACTCAACCTAATCAATCAATAGATGCACACCTAACAAATTTAACCTCAACTAACTTACCAACTTAACCAATCAATAACGCACACCTAACAAATGCATGTAACATTTCTTGAAGTAATCTCAACTAACCTAACCATGCCTAATCGACTATTATCTAAAATAATTTTCTAGTCCGGCTAACATATCTCATAATATATCCCCAACAGGAGCTATCATCTCACGGAGTAGCTCTATTCCGACTTTACAAAATTATATTCTATTGTAAACCAATTTTGTTCAGAGTTTTCTCTCTTCCTTTTTCTAACTTTTTCAAGCTGACATTTCCTAATTTACTTTAGTTTGTCATTGTAAAAACATCATTGTTTAAAAATAGGCTGTACTTCAGGTCTTAAGTTTCTCTTAACAGCCTTCTACAGTTACATTATACATGATCGGACATAGTATTATTATATACGTATCTCAAAATAACAAGAGTAGGAATCTTGTGACAACCACCATTCCCCCAGTTTTCTTCCTCGTGCTTCATTTTTCCCAACATTTTAAATACGTAACCTAACCTTTCCATAGTGCAATATGTCTTTGGGATCTCATCTTTATTTCATAAAGTAGGCTGTAACAAACATTATGCTCCTTTTTCTTTTTTACCGATGTCATGGATAAAACTTTAAACTATATATTCATAACTAGTATCTCATTCTCAGGACTTCTATAATCACTTCTCTCTTATTATATTTTTCAAATTCCTATATGGTAGTGTTGGTAGGTGCTTAATCAGATTCTTTTATCCTTCTCAACTATGTATTCAATACCTCAAGAACAAACATTTAAAGAAGATTCTTTCATTTTAGCATTAAATAACTGATTGATCTTATCGTGACTTATTGTAAATATTGTTTTTGAAGGTTGTCTATCATTTTCAAGCTAACCTGAATTAGCAAAGCTTTATAAGGCCATCTTAATTCAAAACCTGTATCTATCTCAGAGGTGATTACCTCTGTATGGCTAATTCTCTTCTCGTTTTACTGTGTTGAATTATGAATATCTAATAATATAAACATCATTCATTCTCTAACATATCAAAGACGAAAGACCTAACAATATCTAACATACGTAACTATCCCAACATTGCTAACTTAACGTTTTAACACTACACAGGCATCAATATTATGTTAATACTTTTCTAGACAAAACTTAATCTATCCCTCAGTGATACGCTACCTCATTATATATATATATATATATATATATATATATATATATATATATATATATATATATATATATATATATATATATATATATATATATATATATATATATATATATATATATATATATATATATATATATATATATATATATATATATATATATATATATATATATATATATATATATATATATATATATATATATATATATAAGTAGTAGGGGTCTACCTTATAGCTATCTCCTCTGTGTGTAGGTACCTTGGTATGTGGTTCTGTGGCACGGGTTCTAGGAAATCCCGGTGCTCTTATCTCTAAAGGTCGTGTAGAGACGAAGAGGGATCTTCAGTAGTCTGGGTGTTCCTAGTTCCTCTCGCTAACCTGTTGAGCCAACTAGCAGACGGTGGTAGCCACCGCTTCTCTTCAGGCCTTGGCTCGGAATACAACTGCAAGGGAGAGACCACAGTAGAGAGCAAAAGGATCTGCCAAACTGTGGGATCCTCTTGAAGGGCGGAGTTGGCAGGAGCTTCTTCTTCTAGAGGAGCAGATTCTTCTTGAGAGAACTCGTTGCTGCCTCTTCAGGAACTTCTGGCTACTTGTGTACTGAAGTAAATAGCTAAACTACTTATTAACCTTCTAAATTATTTCTAAAATGAAAAGGTCTTATAAAAAAGTAGTTAGTTTTCCACATTTTATTATTTATTAATAATTGTATAACAAACTCATTATTATTTTTATCGTATTACAAAAAGTTAAATTATTATATAAAATAATTTTTATAAATATAAATTATTTATTAATATCTATATAAATAATATTATTTTTATAAAATAAATAAAAATAGAAATATATCAATAGCATATATAAATAACAAATATTAATAAAAAAAATATATTACAAAAAGTAAATAAAAATGTTACTCCTAAATATGCGATATTGTTTTAGTTATTATAATTGTCTTATGAATTATGATTTTGGTGCAATTTCATTCGTTGATTTTGTATGACATTGTTATTAACTTAATACATAATCCTTACTAAATCATTTTTAAAAAAAGAATATTTTTTTAAGAATTTATTTTATTTATTTATTTAAAATAAACAAACACTTACTTTATTAATCAATTGGCATAAATTCACTCTGATTGTATCACTTTATTATATATTAGATAACGCTTTTAAATCATTTTCTTTGTTACTAAAAAGAAAATTTATTTATTTAACTTTTTTATCACTTCACTATATATATATATATATATATATATATATATATATATATATATATATATATATATATATATATATATATATATATATATATATATATATATATATATATATTATATATATATATTTATTTTTTTTTTTTTTTTTTTTTTTTTTTTTTTTTTGTTCAAGTTTATAAATACACCTTCCTTGCAACCTAATAACCTCTTTACATACATACATACATACATACATACATACATACATACACACCTACATACATGCACAAACACAAACGCACACGCACAAGCACACACACCGAAGGAGTTATATAAGTGTACTCTCACAAGTAATATTTTTTATTATTACTTTAATTATTATTATTATTATTATTATTATTATTATTATTATTATTATTATTATTCTTATTCTTATTATTATTATTATTATTATTATTATTATTATTATTATTATTATTATTATTATTATTATTATTAGTTTTAGGAATTCAAGCAGGAAATAATCTACAACTAATTAATTAATATATTTGAAACAAAAAATGTTCCTTTTTAGATTTTTCTCCTAATTTTGTATATTTTCCGTGTGTATGGTGTATGTGTGCGCGCGCTTGTGTTTGTGCATGTATGTATGTATGTATGTATGTATGTATGTATGTATGTATGTATGTATGCATGTATGTATGTATGTATGTATGTATGTATGTATTGTATGTAAGTGAAAGAGTTTATTAGGCTGGAAAGTGTATTTATCAACTTAAACAAAGGGTATGAACAGTCAACTGAGAGAGAGAGAGAGAGAGAGAGAGAGAGAGAGAGAGAGAGAGAGAGAGAGAGAGAGAGAGAGAGAGAGAGAGAGAGAGAGAGAGAGAGAGAGAGAGAGAGAGAGAGAGAGAGAGAGAGAGAGAGAGAGAGGTATATTTTGAGATAGGGTATCGCTGAGGGATATGCTAATTATTATAATGAAAACCTAAGTCCAATGACGATTTAAAAAGGGAATTAGGGAAAAGAACATGTTTTGTTTCTGTAATACGAGAAAAATAATTACTAATAATAATTTAGAAGAAAAAAATCTTATGAAATGGATTGTTTGTCATTAAGGGTATATATAAAAATAACAGTAAGTTTATTCGGATTTTTATTTTCTTTTAAATTTATTATTAGTATCAAATTAATATTTGAAACAGAATTAATGATTATTTTTAGATTGGAAATAATAGAATAGTAATAACACTGCAACAACATTATCAGTACCCAAGGGTATACTGTAATAGCCTTGATACATTATCAACTCTCGCAAGAATTTATTAGAGATTATTCTAATAATATTAAAAGTTTCACAGTTATTTTTTTAATGTTTAAATTAAATTCAAAAGTTCTGAATATAGTAATTAAAGACAGTTTTTCTTTTTTTTAAATATTAAAGTATATATTTGAAAAAAAATTCACATTCACTTACTGCAGTTTAACTTTAGTGTCTGGATTCAAATTTTATTCAAAGTTTTCATTAAGAAAATAGTCTATAGAGTGAACTCAAATTGACAAGAAATTACAATATCTAATTTCATAAAAACTATTGAAAATGTTAAAGAGAAAGAAAGACATTTGTATATAATTTTTGAAACTATAAATATGATACCACAATAATTTTTTAACATAATAATAAGGTGGTAAACCAAAAAATTAAATTTTATTTTCAAATAGTTATTGCTAATGAACGTTACTTATATTGTATGCTTGCTGTGAATCATTGACCATTAGATTTTATTTCATTTATTGCAATTTGTTTAAACTAAAAACAAATCACAAGAAAAACAAATCATTTATTTCATGATTTTATTACATTGTACATTTTGTGTTTTCAGCCCTATATATATATATATATATATATATATATATATATATATATATATATATATATATATATATATATATATATATATATATATATATATATATATATATATATATATATATATATATATATATATATATATATATATATATATATATATATATATATATATATATATATATATATATATATATATATATATATATATATATATATATATATATATATATATATATATATATATATATATATATATATATATATATATAATATATATATATATATATATATATATATATATATATATATATATATATATATTATAATATATATATATATATACTTATTTAATTTTAATATTATAAACTATATTACTAAATACTATAAATGGAAAACTCAAATGGAATTAATGATTATAATAATAATAAATATAGAAATACCAAAAAAAAAATAAATAAATAAATAAATGAAAACATTCAATTAAAAATAAATCAGGTAAGACTCAAAATGATCCTACAATAATAAATAAAAATGATTCTAAATAAGGTCACATTTTCATACATATATGCATAACATGAATTCTAATATACAAATATATAATTCTCCTTTTTTCAAAGACTCGTTTGATACTCAGTTGTAAATGGCAAATCATTTATGGTGGGACTGAAACTAATCTATCACCAAAAAAATTATGAAAAATTTATCAATCAAAACTAATTATTAAAATAATCTTCAAAAAATTAAAATGATTATTATAATTTTTCCAAGTTTCCTTTTGAAAGTTTGAGTACCAAAAAAAAAAATAAATCAATAAATGAATGAAAATAATGACAATAAAATAATAAAATTTTGACATCCTAATATTTAATAAAAGTCAGAGAGAGAGAGAGTAAAAAAAAAAATATTTTTTTGACTACGTATATAATAATATATATAATAATTGACAAAAACTAGCCTAGGTTAGAGCCAAAATCTTACCTTGATGGTTTCTTCTCTGGTACTGATAGTCCTTCCTTGAGACCAAATCAGATACCAGATATTAGCCTAATCCACCCTACGGCCCCCAGGACAACTACAACACCGAGCGCTCAGAAATTATAGCAACCCAGATACCCCAACGTGAAAAAGACCCCTCTGATATCTAATCTGTCTGTGATTAGTTGTAGTTTCAAAACCAACCAAAAATAAACTATTCCTTTTGTTGTTAGAGTTTCCACTCTATAACTTATAATTAAATAATCTTAAGCTTAACGTTATCAACTTATAAAAATTAATACAAAGGGAGAATCCTATGACCCTTCCCTAAATAACTCCTTTAACCTTATATAACCTGTAAACCTGAAAAAGAAAAACCTTTATATAAAACGAGTTATAATAGATAAACTCCCTTCTCCTTCTAACTCCTTCCAAACCCTAAACCATGTCTCTCTGCTTTCGATCAACCTATCACCACATACGTCTTCTTCTGCTCTTCTTCTTCTTCTTCTTCTTCTCTTCTTCTTAAACCTATAAAATATACAATCTTATACCTTTCTCTCTCTCCCCCTTTTCCCCTCTACATACTCTTTGATTAAATTACCATCTACTCTACCTTTGGTAAACACATCTGCTATTTGACATTTCGTATTTACCCATTCTACCTCTTGTATCTTTTTCAACTCTAAAACCCATTTTATCCAAGCTATGTCTATCCTAAGATTTTTACTTAATACCTTTGTTTCCGAATATATCGCATTCTTTAGGGTTTTACTATCTGTATAAACTTTAACTTTTAACCTAGAGCCTCCCATTATTTCCAACCAGCATTCGCTCAAAAATATACCTGCCTCAATTCCTTCTATCAGCCCTATAGCTTCAGCCTCAATTGTTGATCTTGCCACTCTTCTTACGCATTTTGATTTCCACACAATTGGGCACCTATTTCCTTCATTATCCCTCACCGCTACTATATATCCTATCTGAGGACTGTCATCTATGCTATTTCCAAAAGAGGCATCCGTAAAAACTTCTATTTCCACCTTGTCCCTCAATTTTGCTAACCAGATGCCTACTCTCATTTGTTTTGCCCTTTTTAATATGTTTATAACTTTTCTGATTTCCTCCACTTTTCCACCCCGGAAATACCTACTTCTTTCACTTACATAATATGATAAATCTGGTCTTGTTTGACAGCTGATCCAATTCATTTGTCCTACTAATGATCGATATAAAGTAAGCTCTCTACCTTCCATTTCTCTATTCCCAAAGAACTCTTTACTATCGGGTATAATTATGTCATCTATATACTTATTTTGTTCCAGCCACACACCTCCTTCACTTTCCTCTATCTTTATACCTATGTATTTAAATTCTGACACTTCCTCAGTCCCTATCTTTAATCTGTTTTTGATACCCCGGATTATGTTTTCAAAGAATTCCTTGTTGCCTCCAAAACAAAAGTCATCTACATGAGTACACATTATTCCTATCAAGTTTCCTTCTTTTTTCCAAAAAAAATAGTGCTGGTTCCAACTTACTCTTTACACCCCCTAACTCAGATATAATCTTAACTACTTTATCAAACCATACCCTAGCTGCATCCTTTAAGCCGTATACTGTTTTCTTTAACTCCCATAACCCTGTCTCCTTAGCTTCTTTCGGCGGGGTAACCCAAACTTTTCTTTTGATCCTATCTCCCTGCAAATAAGCTGTTTTAATATCGATTGAGTTGCATTTCCATCCTTTCATTTTCATCAGTGTTAGGCACATCCTCAGTACTTCTCCTGAACACGTTGGAGATTCAGTTACCAGCTCCTCTCCTTCCTCCTCAAAACCCCTAGCAACCAATCTAGCCTTACACACTGCTTCTCCATCTTTAATTTTCTCTGTCATAACCCACCTTAAAGAAATTCTCTTTTGACCTTTATCCTTGACTCTTTTAAAAACCTCATTTTCTTCCCAATTCTCAATTTCAAGCAATTTCGCCCTCAAAACCCTTTCACTTTCCAAACTATTACCTAACCATACCTCCTCTTGATCACTGATCTCTTCCACATCTGTCATATCTCTAAAATCAATCCAACTTTCTTCTCCATTTTCAACATTCTGTACATTATAACTGTCACTCCACTTTTTGCTCTTTGCTTTTCCGGCTCTACTGAGTATCTTTACCTTCACTTTCTCCCCGTTTTCCCTCTTTGTTGCTTTATATCTCTTGCCTATCTTAATTGTTACTACATCCCTCTCCTCTTGTTCCTCTGGTTCCTCCTCTATTACATCCTCTTCATCATGATCTCTCTCTTTTTCCTCTTCTTCCTGAATTCTATCGTATTCCACTTCATAACCCTCCTCTTCCTCATTTTCGCTGTTATAAGAAATACTCTTATCTACTGTTTTCTTATCTTCTTCTTCATCCCCATCAGCTAGTACATTCTTTTCTGTCTCCTCATCTACCTCTTTTTGACCACAACCAGCTAACCTAGTAATGTGCACTCTTGCAATTTCTCTTAAAGTACCACCATGTTTTACTATTACAACCTTCCCATCTCTTCCTATAACTTTTGCAGGGCCTCTCCAATTATTATCTATTTCTCTTTTATAATAAACCTCTTCCCCAGGTTCTGCTAATTCAAGCTTATGTTCTCTTATTTGTCCTCTCATAGCTCTTTTCACTCTATCCTCTGCCTCCTGCTTTATATGAGCCTCCCTTGCCTTTTGTATTCCTTCTATTGTTTCTTTTAGCTGTTCACTCTCTTTACCTATTACCCCCACACTTCTTTCTTCCTCATCAGTATTATTCGGTAGCTTGCCATTCTTACCAAACACCAACTGGTTTGGGGTGTATCCTCCTTTATCCATCAACCAATTCTTTGCTCCTACCGACCAAAGCAAGCAATATTCTTTGTGGCACCCCTCCTCTCTCATTTTTCTCATAGAATCTTTCAACAACCCTACCATCTTTTCACATCTTCCATTACTCCAGGGGCTCTCAGCTGCTGTTGCTAGTTGCCTTATACTGAACCTTTCACACATCAATTTCATCTCTTCGTTTTGAAACTCCAGGCCATTGTCACTCAGAATCCTTTCTGGAGCACCAAATATACTTATCCATCTTTCCAAGATCTTTCCTACTATTTCCTTAGGTTCCTTACTCTTTACCCAGCTTGCTTGACAATATCCTGTTCCTAGATCTAACATAACGAGAAATTTACTTCCTTCCAGCTCCCCTAAATCCATGGATATAGTTTCATTAAACCTTTTTGCCAATGATAACCCTACTGTGGGTCTACTGGGTGTCTTTTTATACCTTATACATATCTCGCAATTATCGCTCAACTCATTTATATCTTTCTTAATATCCCTCAACATATCTTCTTCCATTTCCTCTCTGTACGCATCCTTAATCAGGTCCCCCAACCTTTCTTTACTTGGATGTCCGAATTGTACGTGTAGTCTCGTTAATATCTTTTTCCTTTCCTGCTTATCCTCTAAACTACCCTTCACATTACCCTCCCACCATATTTCTTTCTTTATACCTCTTCTTAAACTTATCCTTAAATGACCTCTTTCATCTACTCTTAACGGAACTCTGACGTTCCCAAAAGCCCCTATTGTCATTTCATAATTATTTAAATTAATACTTGCTCCCATTTTCCTTAAAGATTCCCTCCCTAATAACCATGGTATGTCCCCTTGTACCACATCTGTTATCAAGTAAAACTCCCAACTATATAATGAACATGGTATTCTTAATCTTTTAAACGCTTTATATTTAGATTCCCCAAAAACATAATTCCCTTCTATAACTTCCATTGTGTTTTTAACCTCCTCTCTTTCTCTCCAGCACATACTTCCCAATACATAGCCTAGTCACTTCTCCCCTATTACATTGGCACTACAACCAGTGTCTACAATCGGCCAAATGTTACCGTACTCATTCAATTCTTCTTTTCCGTCTCTTTCTCCCATGAATGCTCTTGGACTCTTATCTCCATTGTCTCTCATTTTCCCTACCTGCTGTTTTACGTTATCAAAGAATTTTCCTCTACCTCTTCCAAACCCACCTACAATAATTCCTTTTGGTCCTCCTTGTCCTGTCTGATCACTTCTCTGATTTCTGTCACCAACCACTTCTTCCTGTCTTTTCCATTTACCTTTCATGGGACATGCTGCTGCGAAATGATATTCCGATCGACATAAGATGCACTTCATGGTTTGCCCGTATCTGTTCTTTGGGTTTAATCTTTCGTTCTCCTTTCCTTCATTCTTACCAGTACTGACGTCCTGACCTTGTACCAGCCATTCCTTGGTCTCTTTCTTCCCTATTCCTTCACAGATGTTAATCAACCCAGTTTTAAATTCCTCGAACAACCAATCACCTTTTCCGCAATAAGCCAACACCATCTGTCTTTGGTTTTCCCCTACGTTAGCACCTTCTAACAAATGAACACACCTCATATCTTCCCCTAGGTCCACCTTTCCCGCTTTTTTACAATTATTTTCAATCATCTCATACCTTGCCACATAATCTCTTATTGACTCATTTATTTTCCTTCTTATCTTGAAAAATTCCAGAATCTTGTCATACCTATCTCTATTCTTCTCTTTTCCAAATCTCTTATCCAACACCTCCAATACCTTTTCCATCCCTGCCTGTCTCTCCAAACCCTCCAGTTCTACGTTGTAAACGCTTTGAAATGCTTTTTCTCCTAAGCTAAGCATAATCTCACCTCCTGGACACTCCAAATATTTACCTTCCAGCTTAAACCACAGCATTACTCTTTTTCTCCACATGTCGTAGTCTTCTCCCTCTATACCGTCAAATGTAGGGCACACTCTTTTACCTCTTGTTACCGCCTTTCTCTCTTGAGTCTCCTTATGACGTTGCTCTTCCTCCTTCTGACCTTTCGTCGACATGCTGATGCCGTTGCCGAACTACGCTCTGCTACCACTGAACAAAAACTAGCCTAGGTTAGAGCCAAAATCTTACCTTGATGGTTTCTTCTCTGGTACTGATAGTCCTTCCTTGAGACCAAATCAGATACCAGATATTAGCCTAATCCACCCTACGGCCCCCAGGACAACTACAACACCGAGCGCTCAGAAATTATAGCAACCCAGATACCCCAACGTGAAAAAGACCCCTCTGATATCTAATCTGTCTGTGATTAGTTGTAGTTTCAAAACCAACCAAAAATAAACTATTCCTTTTGTTGTTAGAGTTTCCACTCTATAACTTATAATTAAATAATCTTAAGCTTAACGTTATCAACTTATAAAAATTAATACAAAGGGAGAATCCTATGACCCTTCCCTAAATAACTCCTTTAACCTTATATAACCTGTAAACCTGAAAAAGAAAAACCTTTATATAAAACGAGTTATAACAGATAAACTCCCTTCTCCTTCTAACTCCTTCCAAACCCTAAACCATGTCTCTCTGCTTTCGATCAACCTATCACCACATACGTCTTCTTCTGCTCTTCTTCTTCTTCCTCTTCTTCTTCTCTTCTTCTTAAACCTATAAAATATACAATAATAATAATAATAATAATAATAATAATAATAATAATAATAATAATAATAATAATAATAATAATAATAATAATAATAATAATAATAATAATAACAGAAGAAAAAATAAAAATCAGAGAGATATTTACCCAGTACGACCTACGCTCCTCGAACAACTGGAGTTTTATCTACTTTTTGTAAAATCGAAATATCTTATCTCTATTTCAGGAAATAATCAGTTTTTAGATAAGAAGGATTTGTATTTAAAACAAACAGTAGATTTGTCTTTGTAAAATTCCGACAGAAAAGGAGATTTTATGAAATGGAATTTTTCTTGAACCTTGTGTTTGAAGATTAATAAAATATGATCATATATTTTATGTGACTTAAAACTGGGATTTTAAGATAATACTATTAAAAATAGATATATATATATATATATATATATATATATATATATATATATATATATATATATATATATATATATATATATATATATATATATATATATATATATATATATATATATATATATATATATATATATATATATATATATATATATATATATATATATATATATATATATATATATATATATATATATATATATATATATATATATATATATATATATATATATATATATATATATATATATATATATATATATATATATATACAAACCAAACTTTCCTACTTTTAAACGTGTATGCGAAATAAGAACAATAAAGCACCCAAAACTTAAACCGATATCGGTAAAAAGAGAAAATTTTATTGTTGAATTATATTATTGGATCAATTAAGCTGTATTAAAATGATAAGATTTCTATATTTAATTTCTCTAAACGCACTTTTTATCTTGGTTATAATATTGATGAAAGAGAATATGATAATTTTCATAAAACTGATAAATTCTGTCCGTATGTGTGAGCTTTCCTTTTCTCTTGCTTAAAATGTCTTTTATTGTGTTCTCTATTTTTTATTATGTTACACACTCGACCCATAAATCTTCGTTCAAATTCCCATTACTTATGTATTTTTTTTCTCTTCTCTTTTCCTCTCCTACAAAGGTCAAGGAGAGGGAGAAGAGAAGATATACATTCCTCATGAATTTTGTGTTTCCTTCTCTTGAAATTTGTTGAAATTATCAGCAAATTTTTTTTTTCTGTTTTTTTTTTTTTTTTTTTTTTTTTTTTTTTAATTTTTTTTTTTTTTTTATTTTTATTTTTTTTTTTTGGAAATGCTCAGGTTTAATCATGATCAATGTATACTGTTCTTTTATGTTCAGAAGTTATATTTAGGAACATAATATTCCGTTTTTTATGTATATTTAAGCCTGTAAATTGATCGGCTTTTTCTCATAAAATGAATCTTCATTAAGGAATACTCGTATTTTACTGCAATTTTGGATTTTTACATAGTTAAAAAAATAAAATTTTTAAGAGTTTTTCGCATACGTGACAATTCTTTTATATCATTATTATATCCCTGATATTTTGTTCCAAAATTTATCTTTTTACATTTAATGTTTCAATAATGAT
Organism: Armadillidium nasatum; assembly: GCA_009176605.1. Taxonomy (NCBI): domain Eukaryota; kingdom Metazoa; phylum Arthropoda; class Malacostraca; order Isopoda; family Armadillidiidae; genus Armadillidium; species Armadillidium nasatum. Next base: position 22,756 of record SEYY01011249.1, on the reverse strand, counting down.
TAAGAATTATTTTATTATACATATATTTTTTAATTTTCTGATTTAAATGGTCACATTTATGTTCTTTATAATTATAATTTAAAAAAAAAAAAATACATTCATGTAAATATTTATTTAATGTTTTTAATTTTTTTATTTATCTTTTGTAAAGCACGGCATTAATGCACAATTACAATGAAATGGAAGGCATCATTTTCGACTTACTAAGAAATGTTTTGAGTTTCTTTCGATATTTTCTTGGTATCTGAAATGATAT
>SEYY01011249.1:5000-12500 GCA_009176605.1 Armadillidium nasatum | reverse complement strand
GATGTTACGTTGATGGCCATCTCGCTATATTTTATAATAAAAAATTTTCAATAGTGTTCATTCATTTTATTCTTATAAAACTTAATCTCAACTGTAAATTTAATCTTGGTCATATTTAATATATCTTTTGAAGATATTTGGTCACTATAAGTGTTTTAATTTTGAGAAAAAAGTCGTCAGTGTTTTAGATGACTGTTTAGCCTAATTGTCATCTTCTGTGAAGTCAGTCACAGGGGTCTGTCCTTTAGATTTCATTATTGAAAGCACAAAAATTTAAAATCGATTTTGTCGTCATTGAATATTCAGTTCTTTCAGTCATTAAATATTATAAATGATATTATTTTAAATTCATGCATATTGTAAGGTTTTCTTTATTTCATTTTTTTCCAGTTATCACTACCGCTCACGGGCAGAGCCCTATTTTGGAGGGTACGTTAAAATAATAATATAATAAAAAACTATAATTCCCATCCGAAGGTCCGAAGTTTCAAAATTTATTTGGAGAGGAATGCGTAAAAGATAATAATCAACAGAAGTTATAAAAATAATGGTTTTAAAATACCAATTTTCGATATAATATTTCAAGAGTTTCTACTATAACTTAAAGTCAATTGATTGAAATTTAATAAACTCACTGGGGAACAAATTTTATTTTTTTTTGTCTTTTGAATTAGATTTGACACTGAATTATATATAAGTTTCACTCAGTTTTGCTCTGTCAGGTCCTGATTTTGGTCAACACCCTTCCTCCTCTATCGTATTCATAAAAAAAATTTTCTCAATACTCCCAAAGTCTGTTTGCAGTTACACATGTGCAACTAGATTATTATCTAGATATCTGTACCTATTGTTATAGTATTTTTAAATTATATCTATTTTTATATGTAACACCATAAAAATATTTTTACTGGTATCATTATTAACCCGTTTTAATATTATTAAACAGTGGAGTGATTGATTCAAATGCTTGAGGGCGCGGTTCGATCCCACTTTTAGATCCTAAGCATATACTACCTAGAAAAGTTCCTTTAAAAGTTTTTTAAAAAGCTAAAAATCACATAGGATTCTAAAATTTTCTCGAGATTTTATGTTTTCCGTAGAATATTCTAAAGCGACAACTAAAACATATAAAAGCGATTCGCTTCCGAAGTTAATCAATCAAATATCAATCAATCAATCAGTCAGTCAGTCAGTTGAGTTAGTCAATTAAGGTTGGGCAATAACATAATTTTGATTCTGAATTTGATTTATTGGATAATTTTAACATAGTGATTTAATAGCTTTGATTTAATTAGACGTAAAGTATATTTTACCTACTCTTCCGTATTTCTAGTTTGATTTCATGTATTATAAGAACCTATTTAAGCCAGTTTTTGTGTTTATACTTCAGATTTTTCTAATTTTTTTGTGAATTAAAGGCTTTATATACCTTTTCAAATTGGCAGAGCAATCAAGTTGTATGTCATCAAGCACTAGAAAATTCAAATGCAAAAAAAAAAACGATTCCCTCTGCCATATATGTCAAAATTTTACACTTCCATATCAACAAGCAAATATAACTAACTTCATAAAAAGAGCTTGCTTAGCATATTTTGGTATAGAACTGGGCTACCAAGATAAATCATGGGTTCCGCATAAAGCTTGCACTATATACATTGAAAAACTGCGACTTCGGACGAAGAACTCAGATTCAAAAATACTATTTGGAGTTCCGATAGTGAGTTTGATTTCATAAAACTACATAATATGATCAATAGTATTCTGTAACTTACCTAAATGAAATTGTAACAAGTACAAAAGCAAAAATTATCAGAATTTTTTTTTTTTATAATCTCTTAAGGTTGAAACACATAGAAATGTTAAAACTTTGGATAAAAACTTTTGATAAAACTCATTAAAAACAAATCACTCATTGCTTTTGTTAAAGATTTATGATTTTTTTTCAATATCAGGTATGCGAGAGCCTACTAACCTCGACAACGGTTTCTGCTTTTGTTTTGTCAAGACTTCGGACTCCACCAAGAAAAAATAGGCATTATATCGAGTACCTGAATTCCGATACCGAATGCTATCTGTACTCCATATAAATGAGATTCGCATGCAATATGAGCTTAATTAAAAATGCATTTTCTAAATAGCCATCCTGAGCAATTTACAAGTAATTTAGGCGAGGTAAGTGACGAACAAGGGGAGAGATTCCACAAAGATATCAAAATTATGGAGGAACGATACTAATTGCTCTGGGATTTCCACATGAAGTCTGATTGCTGCTGGTGCTTGAAAAAAAGACTTAAGATCAACAAGCAAATACTCCAGAAAGTCTTATAAAAGAAAATTTTTGCCTCAAAGAAAATATAACTTTTTTTTAGATATCAGTCACAGCACCTCACTCCCTGCCTACTCCCCCCACCCCTCGTGATGTACCAGTACGTTACTCCCTGTTTTCTTTTGAGTGAGAGATTATTTTTCGGCACGCAGAAGCGGAAAACGTTCTACAAGTGTTGGCACATTACAAGTGTTTTTTTTTTTTTAAGAAAAAAAATTTAAACAAAAAAATTTTTTTTTCATATAAATACAAAATAATGAAATATTTAAAATGATAAAAATCTAAGGTTTCTTTCCGGTTGATTTCACATCACGTGGAATGTGAGGCTAAACCTAAATGTGGTACACGGTGAAAGAAAATGTTATAACATTGCAGCAGTCAGCGTGTTAAAAGTCACTTCTATCTATACAGTAATTTGAAATGTTTATATCCATGAAACTTGAAAAGATTTTTAAAACATGACTTACTTTTTTCGCCCTAATTTGAAAAATCTTGAAAATGTCCCATAGCCTCTTGATAAGAAGCAGGATCTGATAGAGCCAAATCGATTTGAAATGCGCATTTAGCGTATTCAAATTCATTAGAATCATGTGTCAGATATCATTCAATAAAATACGTTTTCTCCGGTGTTATTTTATAAAATATGTGTAGAAGCAACTAACCTTTCGACATATTGTACTTTCGGCAATTTGAATGGAATATTAAATATTAAAAATTAAAATTTAAGAAAATAAATATTTGGATATAAAAGACAGTATCTGATAATGCTAGGAGAGCCAAGAGCAAGTGCGAAAGGACTAACAATCCGGCCCTATAATTACACTGCTTTCTGCTTGAAACAATTTCAAGACCAGTATGGGGAACCATGACCCCAAGAAGCATGATCTTCTGGAGGGCTCTTGAGGAAGGTATTTAAAGGTTCGATGAAGACGATGCTAGATCCACTGAAAGTGAGAAACCTCTATATGGGAGTTTAAAAAACTCGAGGACTAGCATTTAAACCAACGAGCAGGACAACATGTTCTTTTAGATGGGTTCTGTGAGAGGGACTTTTAAGATCAGATGGAAAAAGATGCTTATCCTACTGACAGGGCTAAGACCTTTCCTAGGGGAAGATAAATATGAAGTAAAGTAGAAGAAAACAAAAAAAAAAATATATATATATATATATATATATATATATATATATATATATATATATATATATATATTATATATATATATATATATATATATATATATATATATATATATATATATATATATATATATATATATATATATAATATATATATAATATATATATATATATATATATATATATATATATATATATATATATATATATATATATATATATAATATATATATATATATATATATATATATATATATATATATATATATATATATATATAATATATATATATATATATATATAATAATATATATGTAGTAGTATAGGTCGCGACATTGACAGGTGCCAGATTTAGCTACTTTTCAAAAATCTGGCAACCTAAGCCAGAACGGGATTTTGATTTGCGAAGCAAATCACTCCGCTCAAATTGACCTCACGCTCTTTCCTGATACCATTTTGGGGGTTCAACCCATTGAAATTGGCCTCAAGTCTGGGGAAGGGGCCCCCGCGGGGGCCCCGTGAACCCCCCAAAAATGGTATCAGGAAGTTGCCTGAGTTTGCAAAATCGCTGCGTTCACCTCACTCTCTTTCCTGACCATTTTCTTTGCGGTTCAGTGCTGCTGAATTTGGCTCGAATCCGGGGTCCAGGGGTCCGTGAACCGACAAAGAAAATGTCAGGAAGGTCCCTGAGAATGCAGGATTGCACGCAAATGCAGAAAAGACCGTTAGGGACAGGTTGCCAGATTTTTGAAAAGTAGCTAAATCTGGCACCTGTCAATGTCGCGACCTATATACTATATATATATATATATTATATATATATATATATATATATATATATATATATATATATATATATATATATATATATATATATATATATATATATATATATATATATATATATATATATATATATATATATATATATTATATATATATATATATATATATATATATATATATATATATATATATATATATATAATATATATATATATATATATATATATATATATATATATATATATATATATATATATAATTTTCAATAAGATAGAAATTAAATATATATATATATATATATATATATAATATATATATATATATATATATATATATATAATATATATATATATATATATATATATATATATATATTTCGGTGAATCTTTTGCTGTGGCGCTGGACATTTCGAAGGCTTTCGATAGAGTCTGGCACAAAGCTTTGATTTCCAAACTTCCCTCTTTCGGTATCTATCCTTCTCTCTGTGGCCTTCTCTCTGTGGCCTTCTCTCTAATTTCCTTTCTGGTCGTTCTATAGCAGCTGTTGTAGACGGCCACCGTTCATCCTATAAATCTATTAATAGTGGTGTTTCTCAAGGATCTGTCCTATCCCAAACACTTTTTCTCCTTTTCATTAATGACCTTCTCTCTATTACTTCATCTCCTATCCACTCCTATGCTGATGACTCCACCCTTCATTACTCTTTTCATTTTGAAAGGCGCCCCTCCCAGCAACAGTTAATAGAGGCAAGGAGGGTGGCCTTGGAGCAACTAACCTCTGATCTATCTCTCATTTCAAATTGGGGCAGAAAAAACATGGTCGTTTTCAATGCCTCAAAAGCTCAATTCCTCCATCTCTCTACTCGACACAATCTTCCACACAACTACGATATCTTCTTCGAAAACATGCAACTCAAACCTTCATCTCTCCTTAATATCCTAGGTGTTTCTTTTCCTCGTGATCTTTCTTGGAAAGATCACATTACCTCTCTTTCTAAACAAGCTTCTAAGAGGTTGGGTGTTCTGAGGCGCCTTCAGTATTTCTTCACACCACCCCAGTTGCTTGCTCTGTATAGGGGTGTTGTTCGCCCTGTATGGAGTATGCGTCACACATCTGGGGTGGTTCCACTCATACAGCTCTCCTGGAAAAGGTGGAGTCTAGAGCTTTTCGCCTTATCAACTCACCTGCTCTCACTAATTCTCTCCAATCTCTTTCTGCCCGTCGAAATGTTGCGTCACTCTCTCTATACTATCGCTATTACAATGGACACTGCTCTTCTGAACTCTCTCGTCGCATACTTCCTCCATTAAGAAGGGTTCGTGCGACCCGTCTTTCTACACAGTCTCATCCTTTCTCTGTCCAACTCTCTGACCCCAGACTTAACCGCTATGCTCAATCTTACATGTACTCTACTGGTAAAGTCTGGAACACACTTCCTTCAACTATTTTTCCAACTTCCTATGACTTAGGCACCTTCAAACGCCGTGTATCAGGTCATATCGGCCTTTGATTTGACCATATTTCCGACTTTCCCCCCAACTCTGGTAGAGCATTGGTAGGCCTCTGTCCTTTGCCCACCAGAGGTGAAATAAAAAAATAAAATATATATATATATATATGTGTGTGTGTGTGTGTGTGTGTGTGTGTGTGTGTGTGTGTGTGTATTGTTTTATTTTCCTAAACTAGTAATTTGATAAATGCAACGTTTACGGGTAATATATATTTATGAAGATTCTTTCGTTAAATTTTGAAAGAGAATGAGTAGAGATTAGTGAAAATATATTAACAGGTATTGAAGGAAATAAATATGCGCCCATTTGAAGCTCTTTGTCACATACAATTTCATGTGTAAATAACAATATCAAGATTTCACTTCAACTGAAACCATTGTCTTTACACCATAAAGTGATGAAACAAATAATACATATTCATTCATGTTTGTTCCAATGTTTTAAGTTTAAAAATAAAGAAAGTAAGGTCTATAATACATTAAGTCTCAATTGAGGACTATCTCCTCTACCAATAGTTCAAGAAACAACCTTTACAAAACATCTTGAGAATTTGCGCAATCTTGGCCTAAAATAAATTTGACAGTACAACAGAGGACAGCAATTCTGCAAACAGGCTAAGGCATGAAGGTCTTCTTTCAGACACTCAGTATGATGACGTCATATAATTTGAACGAAATTTTTAAGAAATTATATAACATTAGTAAGGAATTCTGTCCAGGAAAAATGCCTGCGACAGAATCCATATATATCTTGGAAGGGCATACATGGGCTCATTATTGCCCAAGAAATCTATTTAATACAATAATTAAAATAATATAAAATAATTACAATCATTGTGTCAACCTGTGATAGGGATTTTAATCATTGGATTAATTAGAAGATGGTATACTTACTTTTGAATTAGTTTTATACCTTCTTTATTTACAGTAATAAAATCTTTTTAATTATCAGTTGCAATTGCTACTTTATAATATTCATACAAGCCTTACATTATAATCCATACATATATTTTTTCGCGTAGATCATAAATACAAAAACATTAATTTATTCTATTATATTCTGTGGCATATAATACTTTCTGTAGGAAATATATTCAAAATATTTGTAATTATATTTTTTATTTAGTTTTGATAGATTCATCCTTTTGTTAAATGATGTAGATTCTATAAACAGATTTCAACACCCTTTTAAATTTCCCTTTTTTCAAACTTGATTCCTGAAGAGTCGTTAAATCGTGAAGAAATCAAGGGAAATCATCGTCATTTATTTATTAGTTAGTAGAAAATTTAAATCGATAAAAAGAAAGGATTGGAATGAGGATTACTCTCAGGCTCTTTATGGCAGCTGGAAATAGGGAAAGAAGAGAATGGAAAATTAATTATAATCCTTCTGGAGGCAATCCCCACTAAAGTAACTAAATATTTGCCATTAAGGGTGGTTCATATTATCAGGTACTGAACGTATAATTTATTCATACACCTCTTCTGTTCAAGAAATCACAGGGTTTATTTATATAACCATGAACAAAGTGGTTTTTTATTTTGGTTTTGAGGTTGTGAGCGCAGTCCGATTTTGTGCAGCTAACCTCTAGTTAATTTAACACTAAAACATTATGTGCAATTACAATAAAGATTAAAGAGAACGAATTAAATTAAAAGGAAAAATTTTCTTAAAAGTAGAAAAATAGAAAAATTTATCGAAAAGTAGAGCAAAATAAATTAATGAAACAAAAATTTAAT
>SEYY01011249.1:0-2500 GCA_009176605.1 Armadillidium nasatum | reverse complement strand
TTGTGTCGATTAGAGAGATGGAGGGATTGAATTTCTGAGGCATTGTAAACGACCATGCTTTCTCTGTCCGAATTTGAAATAAGAGAAAGATCACAGGTTAGTTACTCCAAGGTCACCTTCCTTCTGTCAGCTAACTACTTTTGGAAGGTGCGTCTTTCAAACTGAGAGGAGTAAGGAAGAGTGTAGTAATGAAAAGCAGAAAAAAATAGTTGATGATGGGAAAGATCCCTTAGGAACACCACAATTAATAGATTTAAAGAAAGAACGGAAGTCGTCAACAAAAGCTGCTATAGAACGACCGGAAAAGAAGTCAGAGAGAAAGGCACAGAGAGAAGGATAGATTCCAAAAGTGGGAAGTTTGAAAATCAAAGCTTTGTGCCAGACTCTATCTCGGCAGAAAAAGATTCATCGTAATACCGAAGAGAGGAAGGCCAAGAATCAGAGAGAAGGGTAAGATCCCCAGCAGAACGCTCTTTACGAAATCCATAGTGGCGATCAGAGATTAAATTAGAAGAATTGAGATGTTTCCAAATCTTCCTGTAAAGGGTAGATTCGAATACTTTAGAAAGAACGGGAAGTTAAAGTAAAATGAAGATAGTTAAAGGGTTGAGAAAGATCCTCCTTCCCCGTCACAGGGTGAATGAGCCTACGTTCCCAGCAAGATAAAAAGGTTGAAATAGAAAGTCAATTACGAAATAGTTTACTAAGGCAAGGTGCAAGCTCAGAAACTCAAGTTTTGAAAACCGTAGGAGAGATACCATCAGGACCATATATTTTCTTAATATTAAGCTCAGAAGGAGCAAAAATAAGATCTTTAATAAAAGAAATTACCTTGTTATGCATAAATGAGTTGGGAGGGTTTGAAGAAGGAAGTATAGCTCCTGAATCGTATCAAACGAAGCAAAAGTCTGAGAGAAGAGTTAAGGTTTAGAAGAAGGTAAGAGGCAGTTGTGAGGACAGAATATACAAAATGTTAACTCTAACATGAAGAGGAACCAGAAAGGTTATTTCCTTGTCAAAGGATAAATGAGTTTTAGAAGTTATGAATAATAGGTTTTGTTCAGTTCCGGGATGGATGAAATAAAAAGTTGAATGAGTTTCTGGAGTTTGAAGACGACGGTAATCCCCGAAAGGAATATCCCTGCTGTGAATATCACGAGAACAAGTAGAGCTAAGCAAGGATTGTTAGGTTTTGTAAAATGGAAAGAATATTAAATGTTCGCATCCATGCCAGGAAGAATAACCTTGGTTATGCGCTCTACACGTTCCGAGATATCCCTCCCACGGAAACAGTAATCTTTTCATGGAAAATCAGAGAAGAACAGCCGCAGGTCAAACCAGCAAGCAGCACCAAAGTGCCAGAAACATCTCATCGCCCAAAGCGAGGCCAGTTCTTACTGATGTCTTGAAAAGACAAAACAATATACAAAGACAAGAAAGGTGATCCGATAAATACAGAGGTGCAAAGAGTTTAACATTATAAGGAGAAAGATAGGAAGTTAAGAAGAGATTAAATATGTTGGGTGTTGGGTTCATCATCAGAACTGTCAGGGATACTGATAAGGGGTTGCACCAACTGCTCAAGGTCGTTCTGAATAGAAAAGTGGTAGGCGAGTTCACCAGCTAGACCATGAGAACTAGGTGAAAATCATTGTCGGTTGTGAACGTTGAAATCCTAAAATGATGATTTATGAGAAAGGAGAAAAAGAAAGAATGTGCTCTATTTTAGAGTTTAAATATTTGAGGAGTTTTCATAATCGTAAGATTTAGGCAATAAATAGACAGAGCAAATAAATTTAGTTAGAGGATTGCAGGAGAGCTTGAGCCATAAAGTAGAGAATTCAGAAGAATCCAAATTAGAAACACGAGAACAAACATCATCGTTGCGCAAATATGCGCAGCATCAGCCTTTGTCTGAAAATTGAGGAAAGAGACAGTAGGAGGTAACAGAATCAGATTTACTGTCAGCGCACCCAAGCACATGAGTTTCAATTAAGACAAGACATGAGGTCTAGAAGAAAATATGTGGTGTTCGACAAAAGGGAAAAGGGAAATTAGAAAAAAGATCGCGAATGTTGTAGAAATAAGTAAAAAAAAGACCGTTTACCAGTCGGATATGAACTCTTGGTGGCACCATCCCCATCATTTTAAGCTGCCAACTCCCAAGTGATAATGGGATGAGGCCGTGATGGGCATTGTTTGGATGCCTCTCATCCTAGCATTTTCTAGGCAGCTTTATGTTATACTATTTTTTCATTAAAAAAATTTAGAAAGATAATGTACGAGTAGGTGCCTGTAAATTTGTAGGAAATATGTGATAGAGGTGTGGTTAGCATAGGCACTTCAATTTGAGATGAAGTACACTAGAAACACTCTGAGAAGGTGAAACGCCAAAAGGAACGAACCAAAGTGCAACGACATGTTGTAGCCCATCATATCACTCAGAGGGTTATACCTAGTGGGGCTTATATATATATATATATATATATATATATATATA
>SEYY01011248.1:12500-15810 GCA_009176605.1 Armadillidium nasatum | reverse complement strand
ATATATATATATATATATATATATATATATATATATATATATATATATATATATATATATATATATATAATATATATCATACTACATTCAGAATATACTCAGTGTATTTCCGTGTGTGTGTGTAAGAGCGGAGAATTTATGTATGCCTTGTGAAGTAAGGAATTTGTGGAATGAATCTGGAAATGGGAAACAGTTTAATAGCCTTGACTTCGTCTAGAAATCCATCTCTCGAGTGGGTCTCATTTGAAAATTATTTTCTTGTTGATTTGGTTCCATTCAAATAGAATATAAGGAAAATGAATTTCATACGCAATCGTGTTGATAAGATTGCATATGGAACGTTATTATAAACTGAGAGGAAGGCAAAAAATTTTTAATCCAATTTAACGTAAAGCCATTAAACATAAACAAAACGTAATTTTACGTGAAATAAAAATATAAATAACAATTTTACAAAATTAAAATAAATTTCGTGTGATAGTATTTATGTTGGTAAATTTAAATCGCGTTAATATATTTTAAAGAGCTTCTTAATATAATAATATATATATATATATATATATATATATATATATATATATATATATATATATATATATATATATATATATATATTATATATATATATATATATATATATATATATATATATATTAATATATAACTTTTCATTACTTCGTCTCCTATACACTCCCATGCGAATGACTCCACCCTTCATTACTCCTTTCAATTTGAAAGACGTCCCTCCCAACAGTAGTTGATGAATTCAAGAAGGATCTTTCTACTCGACACAATCTTCCACACAACTATGACATCTTCTTCGAAAACACTAAACTCAAACCTTCATCTGTTCTCAATATTCTCGGCTTTTCTTTTTCTATGTATCTTTCTTGGAAATATCACATAATTTCTCTCTTTAAACAAGCTTCTAAGAGGTTGGGTGTTCTGAGGCGCCTTCGTGGTTTTTTTAATCCACCCTATTTGCTTGCACTGTATAGGGGTGTTATTCGCCCATGTATGGAGTACGCCTCGCACATCTGGGTAGTTTGAAAAGATGGAGTCTAGGGCTTTTCGTCTTATAAACTCTTTCGCTCTTACTAACTCTCTCCAATCTCTTTCTTACCGTCGAATTGTTGCGTCGCTATTACAACGGACATTGCTCTTCTGAACTGTCACGTCACATACCTCCTCTATTGAGAAGAGCTTGTGCGCACGCCTTTCTACACAGTCTCATTCTTTCTCTGTCTAACTCTCCGATCCAAGACTTAACCGCTATGCTCACTCTGACATGTACTCTATTGGTAAAGTCTGGAACACACTCTCTTTATCTGTTTTCCCATTTTCCTTTGACTTGCACACTTTCAAACGCCGTGTATCAGGTCAAGTCGGTCATTAGCGACCAGACTCAGAATGTTCCCAAATTCTGGTGGAATTTGGTATGCCTCCGGTCTTTGCCCACCAGAGGAGACATATATAATATATATATATATATATATATATATATATATATATATATATATATATATATATATATATATATATATATATATATATATTATATATATATATATATATATTATATATATATATATATATATGAGGAAGTATTTTGAAATTTGCCAAGTGAGGGAAACGAGGTGCCAGTGCCAAGTGAGGGGAAAAGAGGGGGGGGGGTTTGCCAGCGCAAAGTAAGGGGAAATTTACCGCAATGCTCTTTCGTGAGATATTTTTGTGCTTTTGCACAATATAGAAAAAATGATAGACCCAATCCCTGCCCCTTTTTGGCCTCTTATCCCCTTTTTCACACGGTACGTGCCACCAGGCACATGATATTCCTTATTTGACCCTTGAGGCACTCTTGTGTTAGTGTCAGGGCCTAACTCGTGCTCTATTCTGATTGCCATTTCTAGCACTTTTTAACACGTGGCACCGTTGAATAGGTCATGTCAATTCGCATGAGCGAAGTGCCAATGCCAGTGACTGATGGCACTGAGGGTTGAGGGGAGTACCAGTGTCAGTGACAGCTGGCACTGAGAGTAAGGAGTCATCCGGTACCACATCCGGCTATATCTGATTACATCCGGCAACATCCAGCCACATTCGATACCTCATTGGCTACAACAGGATACATCCGAGACTAATCAGGAAATAGACACTCCCGTTGATAAAACCACCTGCGCATGCTCAAACACAAACAAACCTTACTCTGTGAGTTATGGCATGGCGGCCATCATGAGACTATGACACCATCCGTCCTCGATTTTTTTTCGTAGATTTTTTTGAACACGTGTTTTCTGTCCGTCATCTTAGATTCTGCATCCGCTATCTTGAATCTGGTTTCCGACATCTTGTATTTAGGGTCTGCCATCTTTGATTGGTATCCGCCATCTTGGATTTGGTTTCCGCCATCTTAGATCTCTGTCCCCTATCTTTTTATTCATGTCCACCATTTTAAATTTTTCGAACATGTGATTTTCATTTCCGTAGATTTTTGGTTTCCTCTATCTTGATTTCCCGCCATTTTTTTTGACCAGGTGGTTTCCGCAATCTTGGATTTGATTTTGAATTATCACGCCATATGTTTTTGACAACAACGCCATATATTGAGTGGAAATCAAACTTCCTCCAATATTCAGGGAAATTATACGAACTTAAAACTATTGTGAGACCAGGATTCGAAACCTCATCCTTCTGACTTGAATTCCATCACGCTACCACTACATCAACTTGATCATACCTTAGAATGAGCGAATTGTCCTATTAACGAGCAACGTTTTCCCATCCTTTTTCGACTTAGAAATCGATATTATTTTATTGATTGTATAATGATGATCTCTTGTTACATAACTATTATGTATTTGTGGTTATTGCGTAATATTTACATTTTAATAAGAACTCTTCTATTCTGTTCACATGCACACACACCTAATATTTTCTAAACTAACAACCTTTTTCTTCAAATAGTTATAACTGAAATAAATCTTCAGTTTCCTTTTCTATTCATATTTTTCTAATTTTTTAAAGTAATGCATGCGAACATTTACATACAATACCAAAAATATTATATAACAATTTATGAAATTTTGTATAATTACTGTCTTCAAATACAGTTCTTTATTTTGTTTCAATCCTCATTGTTACATGATAATCATGTAAACACAATTATTGCGTAATAACTTTATATAATACTGATTGTATACTCCCTGTTATCACGTTATCGAAGACTTTATTACGTAATTTTTTACACAACACTTACATCATCGATTATTTGGAATGTTTAATTACATAATACATGATCACTGTTTTTACG
>SEYY01011248.1:0-5000 GCA_009176605.1 Armadillidium nasatum | reverse complement strand
AGGGATCCCTTTTACCGGTTTCTGCGGGTATTATCTATGTTCAGCGGTGATGTCGAATGGTGCTAGTGCTAATAACATTTTGATGAACAGCCTGCAGCTCGGCACGACGGCCATGTGGTGTTGCATATCAATCGCAAGCTTGTATTAACCATATATATGTCTGTCCTTTAGGCCGTCGTTTCTCTTGGCCTACTTTTCCAAGGACGCCTGGTATAAACATGTGACAACTCGTAAGTCTGTAGGAGCCTTCTGATGGTTGCATGAGAGATCCCGAACCGTTGGCACAGTTGGCGTTGGCCGTACCCTTCAGCTACTAGTGCTGTGATCGTCATACAGTCGTCGCGTATCAAACTCAGTCGTAATCTCTCCACATTACTTGCGCAAACGTTATAGGTTGAATACTCTCGCTTCCCGGCATAACCGTGACGTTACCTTTCCTGCCACGTCACTCGCAGAATTTGGCTGGTTTGCCCTTTTACTGTATTTCGTCGATATCGATTCTAAACTGCATTATTTGGGTAAGTATGGGTATACACCTCCACATACAGGCACTCTCATTACCCTACAATTTCGTCGGGACCTTCCATTTGATAAATTGCAGATGGTGCGTTAATTTTCTCTTTAGATATATATATATATATATATATATATATATATATATATATATATATATATATATATATATATATATATATATATATATATATATATATATATATATATATGAATGTATGTGTATGTGTTTGTGTGCACGTGTGTGTATGCTAGGGCTCAACACACACACGCAATCAGACAACTCAAACTTTCGTTTGCCCTTAATATTTGACAAATATGGAACTTTATGGTACATCTTATTCCACTCTCATACCCAATGGATTGTCCCCTATCATTTCATCTCTACAATCTTTTTACACTGCTGTAGGTTCTAATCTGCCATATCCGCTCAAATAGCCACGGAGGAGCCAAGAAAGGCGACTTACAAATGTTGTCCTGCTCCCCATCATCCCTTGAGAAATAATCGCTTCTGATGATGGGGCTTGTGCTAAGAAGACTTCGATGCAAGTATCCTATGGTGTACGGTCTTCTTTATTTAATAATTTTTGAAACATACATGAACTTTTAATTTTTGTATTGATGAACACTACCTCTCTTCTTCAAGATCTCCCGTCCTATTCTTTGCTGATATTCAGAAGTTTAAGCGTTCCGACAGCAAACTTTTTATGTTTTTCTTACTGTCTCTATCCTAAATTTTCAGTTAAAGGCAGTAGTGCAAATATGGGGAACGAGGTAATTCTCTCTGGCATGGTTGGATACATTCAATATTTTTCCCTTCGCTTAACTCTTCTTGTTCTCGTTTTATATTGTTTTTATTATAATTTTCAAACTTCAGAAGATCATTTTTTGTCGCAGAATCGTAAAAAAACTAATCATTGAAACATTATAAATTCATTTCTTCCAGAAAATGCAATTTCTTTTAGATTTCTCTTACTCATGAGTTTTTTTTTTTTTTGGCACAGAAAAATAAAATAAAAACAATAGTAACTCTAACATTGCTTCCTCCTTTTTCTCAACTTTTGGTTCTCTGACATGACGGCTGCTGCTTTGATTCCTGCTAAAGATGAATTCTTCGCTTAAAAGTTTGCCTCTAATTCCACATTATGCGATATTTTCCTTCTCCAACCATTCCAACTCATTTAAGCTAAATATTATAATTTCTTGTAATGACGTTACTTGTGCTCTCTCTGAGTTTAACACCAAGATTGCAAATGATTATGACGGCATTGCTCCAGTGGTTCTCAAAATTTGTGCTTCTGAGCTTCCACCTTGCTTTGGTAAACTATTTCCTCTCAGTCTTTTAACTTCGACTTTCTATTCGTGCTTCAGACAGTAAAGAAATGAGAAAACCCCTTTCAACCTTCTAACTATCATTTTATTAACAAGAAGATTTGGAAACATCCCAATTCTTTTAATTTTATATCTAATGGGCAGTATAACTTTAATAAGAAACGTTTCACTGGTGATCTTCCTTCTCTTCTCTCTCACTCATGGTTATGTGCTTTTCGGTATTTCGGAGATATTTTTGCTGTGGCGCTAGACATATCGAAAACCTTTGACAGAATCTGGAACAAAGCTTTGATTTCTACATTTCCCTCTTTCGGCATCTATCCTTCATTTTGATTTTCTTTCCGGTCGCTCTATAGCAGCTGCTGTGTAATGTCACCGTTTATCCTTTAAATCTATCAATAATGGTGTTCCACAGGAATCAGTCCATTTACCAACTCTTTTTTCTGTTTTTCATTAATGCCCTTATCTCTACTCCATTCCTCTATTCACTTCTATGTTGATGACTCTACCCTTCATTACTCTTTTCAGTTTGAAAGACGCCCTTCTAATCGGAGTTAATTAACTACCTTCTGATTTTTCTCGTTTTTCAAATTGGGGCAAAGAAAACACGGTCGTTTCCAGTCTCAAAAACTCAGTTCCTCCATCTCTCTACTAAACACAACCTTCCACACAACCACATCTTCGAAAACACAAAAATCAAATTTTCATCTGTATTTTATACTCTTGGTGTAATCCTATTCGTGTGATTTTTCTTGAAAATATCACATTACTTCTCTATCTAAACAAACTTCTATAATGTTGGATATTCTGAGGTGCCTTCGTAATTTCTTTACGACATCTCAGTAGTTTACTGTTTAAAGAGGTTTTGTTCACCTTATGTAGTAAGCCTCAGACATCTGAGAAGGCTCCACTCATGCAACTCTCCATGAAAAGCTGGAGTCTAGGGCTTTTCGCCTTATTAACTCCTTAGCTCTCACTGATTCTCTCCAGTCTCTTTCTTCCCGTTAAATTGTTACGTAACTCCCACTTTGCTGTCGCTGTTACAATGGACATTGCTTTCTGAACTCTTTGACAAATACCACTTCCATTCCAGTGAGTAGGGTCCCTGTGATATGCATTTCTACATAGTCTCATCCTTTTTCTATCCAACTCTCTAATCCCAGACTTAACCTCAATACTCAATCTTAGATTTACTTTAGTGGTAAAATTTGGAATACAATCTATTTATCTGTTTTCCCAAAATATTAACAGAAAACAAGGCATTACACCGTTTCGTTAATTTTCTATGGGCACTGCACCACACCGCAAAGCATCCGGTGAGTAGGCCAAGCTTAGTCCACCCTCAGCACATTCAGGGGCATATATATATATATATATATATATATATATATATATATATATATATATATATATATATATATATATATATATATATATATATATATATATATATATATATATATATATATATATATATATATATATATATATATATATATATATATATAATATATATACATATATATATATATATATATATTATATATATATATATATATATATATATATATATATATATATATATATATATATATATATATATATATATATATATATATATATATATATATATATATATATATGATATGGAGTAAGGTGGAGATGAGAAGTTGTGTTTGGGTGCCACTTCCTCCAGTCATCTCTTAGGCCAGCTTAAGTTTTAACATTTTGCTTCCCATATATATATATATATATATATATATATATATATATATATATATATATATATATATATATATATATATATATATATATATATATATATATATATATATATATATAGTATAGGTTGCACTATCGACTGGAAGAATTCGGGGACGTTAGTCAAGGTATATGTGTGTGTATGGCTTACCCGATGAACACACGCTCTTTCCTGAGTCCTTAATAAAGGGAATTTGAAAGGAATTTGCCCTCAAGTTCTTTTCTGAGTCCTCTTTGACTGGTTTTTGAAAGGAATTCCAAAGAAACGAATTACCTGAAATTTGAACCAGAGCCACTGCAATATCCGGATCCGTCTATAGCTTTTTTCCTGATGTAAGAACACCAAACTTTTTTTCCAGGCTCCTGGTGGATTCTTGTAAGGGTTTTCGGAACTCGGAGGTTACTAAAGAGGGGGAACAGAATCCCACTCATAGAATGGTTTCGGATCTCTGAGGTTCCTCAAGAGGGGCGTTGCGGGGCTCCCCCCTCGTAGAAGGGTTTCGGAACTGGGAGGTTCCTCAAGAGAGGCGCGGTAATGAAACCCCTCACCCCAAATTCATCACACCTCTCCCCCCCTTCCCGTTTTAAGGGACTAGATGCGTAGCCACAGCATCCTTATTTATTCAAAAGGTATTCATCTCAGTCGTTTTGGATTTCTGAAAACATGATTTTCATCTCCATAGATTTTCTCTCATGTACTCTTTACATTGATTTTCGTAAAAAAACAAAACAAAAAAAACAAAAAACAAATTGCACTACTTTATATTAATATTCAACATAAACTAATAATAATTTAACTTCATCCTCCATATTAAAATTAAATTTATCACATAGGTATAGTCAAAGATGTACCGACATCTCTCAAACAAACAATTTACAGAACTTGACATGAATTTCATACCTTAATCCCTCCAGCATATAACTTTATCTCTATATACTACCTGACATTTAGCATTTCGACATGGTCAGACACATGTCATTATCTCTCTAACATGCAATTTATAGAATCTTACATATATTTCTTGTCTAAATCTTTCAACGTGTATCTTGATCCGCCATAGCTCAAAAAACTCTTTATCATTAAGACATGATCAAAGACATGCCTATTTCCTCTCTAATAGATCATTTATGGAGAATTTATATGCATTTCAGATCCCATGTCTTATTAATATATAATTTAAATTTTTGTATTTAACCTAACTTTTGTATTTAATGCATGAACAAAGTCATGCTCATATCTATCTGGTATGAAAGTTTATAGAACTTTTCATTCATTATCCACCTAAAAACTATTAAACATTTAATTTGATTCTCCACGGTTAATTTAACAATTTAACTTTATCACTAGGCATGAACAAAGTCAAGCCAACACCTATCTAGCATACAAATTACAG
>SEYY01011247.1:0-12500 GCA_009176605.1 Armadillidium nasatum | reverse complement strand
TGCTATTATTTTATTTATTTTTATAATTATAATAATATTAATATTTTATTATTATTATTATATTATTATTATTTGATTATATTTATTATTATTATATTATATATATATATATATTGTTTTGGTGATTTGTTTTTAGGAATTCGCATGTGTTATTATTTATTAATATCTGCTGCAGGAAAGCCAATGAATGCCGTCAACAATCAAAGCGAAACACTCTCAATAAATGCCATCAAATCTGAATACATCTATCCTGATGAATTAAAGAAAGATAAATCATTTAAACTAAGCAAACTTACAACTACTCCTACTATGACATAAGAAGCCTCCCTAAACATCATGATGATTTCTCAAATTATATATCATATCAAAATATAAATTTTGACATTATCGTGCTTAGTGAAACTTTTTTAAATAACCACAACAAAGACAATTACCCAATTCCAGGATACAATGAAACACATCTAGTTAGAAATATCAAAAGAGGAGGAGGCGTGTCAATATACGTAAGGAATGAATTTTGCAGCAAAGTCAAAATAATTACATCAATTGGGAATGATACCATTCGAAGCACTTGCTATTCAAATTAACACCAAACAAATTAAACAAAATATAGTCGGAATATACAGACCACCAAACTCTTCTAGAAATGATTTCATATGCGCTCTGAACTCTCTTATTCAAACCCGCCTAAATAACTCGAATGTATTGATTGCTTGGGACTTTAATATAGATATGCTGAACAAAAAACCCCTCATTAGGAGCCACCCCTTTGCAGAACCTTATGACATCACACGGATTTATTAATTATATAACACAACCCACTAGGCCTAATAACATTGAAAACAGAAATCCCATCTTATTAGATCACATTTGGGGAAACTTAAATTGTATTATGAAATCTTTTTTCATCCAGACTGACCTTACTGATCACTTTCCTTGCCTTATACAATGGAACTTAAATAAAACCAGTAACCTAACAACTATAAAATACAGAGAAGATAAAGAAGCTAGCAATGCGATATTTCATAGATAAAGTAAAAGAAATTGACTTCTCCTTTATATACAATGAGCAAGTAGACATAGACTCAAGATTCAGTACTTTTATCAATCAACTATATAGATGTTATGATGAGACCTTCAAAATAAAAACTAAGCAGTTAGGCTGTAAAAGGGTCCAAAATCCATGGTTAACACTAGGATTATTAAATTCAATAAATCAAAAACACAAACTCTACAGTAATTATAAACAAGGAAGCATCCCTCTTCAATTATATATCAATTATAACAACCAATTAAAAGCACTATTAAAAACGGAGAAAAAAAAATATTACACTGACAAATTCTGCGAAGTAAACACCAATACAAAAACAACGTGGAGCCTCATAAACAACCTCATTAATAAAAACAAAGAACATACCCACCAAATAAACCAATTATCAATAAATGGTGAAGTCTCAACAGACCAAAGGAAAATCGCTGATTCTCTCAACAGTTATTTTATCAATATTGGAACCGAAATTTTAACAAACAGTTCAGCAGTCAAACTAACTTTGAATCATTTTTACCTCAATGCAACTCACATTTTACTTTCGAAAACATTACTCCATTAGATGTCCAAAATATAATAGCAGGCCTAAAAAATAAAAAATGCGATATCTTAAGCGTCCCAAATCACAAATACAAACTCGTGGCTGACATCATTTCCATCCCACTAGCTCACTTATTCAATGCTTCAATCTTTTTGGGTGTTTTCCCCTCTTCCCTTAAAATCTCCTCGCGTGACTCCTTTATTTAAGAAAGACGATCCCTCCCTACCTAAAAACTATAGACCCATATCCATTACACACACGGTTAGCAAAATTTTCGAAAAAATAATATTTGAACAGCTGACTGAATATTTCACCTCAAATTCATTACTTAGCGATTTCCAGTTTGGCTTCAGAAAAGGGCGCTCAACATTCGGACGCGCTTATCTGTTTGACCGAAAAACTTTATAAAAATTTAGAAAATAAAGACTCCTCCGTCCTTCTGCTACTAGATTTCACCAAAGCGTTTGACACAAATAGACCATGATATCCTATTAACCAAATTAAATAGAATGGGTTTCGATGGCCTAAACTTGCAGTGGTTTAAAACTTACCTCAAAGGCAGACAACAATACGTAAAGTTAGGTGATATACTCTCTAACACACAACAAATAAAAACTGGTGTCCCACAGGGGTCCATACTTGCTTCGCTTCTATTTTCAATATATACAAACGACTTAATAAACTCACACAACTCCTTCTCTGTCTCATTCGCAGATGATATATCAATACTGATCAATGACAAAGAACCCCGAAACACTCTCCAAAAAAGTTGAAAGCTCTTTAACACTCAAATAAACTATCACTAAACATTCAAAAAACCTCTTACCTTACAATAAGCAACAAAAATATAGGAGATAATTTTAAAATAAAACTAAAAGATTTTGAACTAAGCAGAACAAATACCGCGAAAATCATGGGAGTCATTATAGATGAAAAATTAACATTTAAAGAACACATAAACACACTAGTAAATAAACTTGCAAAATATATGTACATCCTTGTTAAATTAGTAAAATCCATTCCACTCTATGTCCCCCACATACTCTACTGTCTCTCGGTATATGGAACAACACCTAAATCAAACACACAACAAATCATAACAATGCAAAAACGAATCATAAGACTTCTTAGCGGCAGTAGAGACCTTTATAGTCATACACCACCTTTATTCAAAAAACTTAACATATTGCAATTTGATCATCTTCTAAACCTCTCCCTCCTAAAGGAAATCCACAAAGTAATAAATAATAACACATGCGAATTCCTAAAAACAAATCACCAAAACAATCAAATTGAAAGAGGAATAATCTTAAGGAACAACAATAACCTAAAAACGCCTTTGTACAGGCTCACTAAAGCACGACAAGCAGTAAGCTATACCTCTACCACTCTGTTTAACAATCTCCCAGATGACATAAAAAATGAAAGATCAATAAAATCATATGAGCGAAAAATCAAAAAAAGGTAACTTAAATTCGTATTGATCCATTATTATTATGGTTATTATCATATCATTATTATTATTATTATTATTATTATTATTATTATATTATTATTATTATATTATTATTATTATATTATTATTATTATTATTATATTATTATCATTATTGTTATTATTTTATTATATATTACGATCATTAGTAATATTAAATTGTTATTATTATTTTTTTACTCTTTATTTCTACTATTATTATTGTCATTATTATCATTATTATATTATTATTATATTATTATTATTATTATTATTTTACTATTATTATCATTATTTTATTAATACTTTAATTATTAGCTTTATTATTATCATTATTATTATTAATATTATTATTATTATTATTATTATTATTATTATTATTATTATTATTATTACTATAACATTATTACATTACCTGCTATTATTTTAACCATTGATATTTTTATTAATAAGATTATTATCTCTATTCTTAATATTATTACATCAGATAATCTATAGCATTCAAGAATATTAATTCCAATACTGAAATCATCAATACGATTATTATTATTACTAGGTAAAATGGGTGCAGCAACTGTCTTATCATTCTTATTGTCTATTATTATTGAAAATTTTATTGAAAATATTATATTACAACTTATTATTATTATTAAAATTTTATTGACAATATTATATTACAACCTATTTATTACTACTATTATCATAACTATTATTATCACTATTTTTATCACTGGTGTATAATAGAAATTGTTATCAATATAGTTGCCACTATTATTATGATTTTTATTATTATTATTATTATTATTATTATTATTATTATTATTATTATTATTATTATTATTATTATTATTATTATTATTATTACTATTATTATTATTATTATTATATTATTATTATTATTATTTTTACTATTATTATTACTATTACTGTTATTAATACTTGAAATAAATATCATCATTACTATTATTACTACTAGAATTATTGTAGCAAACTTCATATTTAAAAACTTTGTTACTGTTGCTTGCATGATCAATATATCTAGAATTTCATTACTCTAGAAGTAACCTATCCTAACATGTAATTATCAAATTTATATGTATTAAACTTTGGGGCTCAAAGGAAACGGCAGAGTTTTCCCCTAGCAGCCCCTTTTCAGAGAACTGGACTTTATTATTATAATTATTATTATTATTTTTATTATTGTTACCTATTGTATTTATTATTGTATTTAACAGTATAAGACCTATTGTATGTAATAGCTCAAACTTTTATTTGTACTTTTTTCTGAATAAACTGTTCGAATTGGAATTGGAATTATTATTATTATTATTATTATTATTATTATTATTATTATTATTATTATTATTATTATTATTATTATTATTATTATTATTATTATTATTATTATTATTATTATTATTATTATTATTATTATTATTATTATTATTATCATAGTCAAAATACTATTAAAATTAAACTTTCCCTTTTTGAGAAAAATTTTTATTGATTCCATTTTTGTCGATGAAAATAAGCAAAAAGCTCACCAATATTCATATTCATATGAACATTGTATAGGAAATTGGTCAATAAAAATTTCAAACTGACGAACTTTAGGCAAGCACAATCGAGCAGTGATTGGGCAGAGTGAAGCTACTCATCCTATTCAAAAACTCATAAAATTCAAAAGTCTTACTAATCATTCTTCATTCTTCTCTCTTCATCTTTTTTCATCACTAGGTTGTTTTACCAATCTTCCTTTTTCAAACGCACAAAATCTTCATCCGAAATATAATGTGAAATTGGTTAAATTTTGTATTTTAGCTTCAACTTTTCTTAACTTTCCGCTAAAGTTTGCAGTTGTATTAGGGATGTACCGATAGTATCGGCAGTATTGGCCGTTTTGGGGGTATCGGTATCGGTATCGGTATTGGTTAATATGTCCAATACTTAGCCGATACTCCTTACTTTTTGAGTGAAGAATTATGAGAAGCTTTTAGATTAAAAAATAAATCTAGTTTTGATATATAAAAGTTCTATTAAGGAATTCCTTTTGATCCAAGATACAGGCTTACATTTTACACGAATGCTGCTGATGATGCCACTTCTAGAATGCATTCAAATAGCATAACTGAGGAGCTTGCTCGCGTGACAAAAAAAAAAGATTCACAGAAGTGGAAACCGCCCTATCAGCAACCCCTAGCAACAGCACTGATAGTGACGATGGTGGCTTTTCAGCAAATAAACCTACTGAAGTTGAAGAGGATTTGGATATGTTAGACTTTGATAAGTTCATGGCCGAAATTGCATTGACATCTCATTCACCTTCAAAGGAATCACACCAAGGAACCTCATCGAAAAAACTGAAGAGACAGTCATCAAGGAGCAAAGATAATTCAGAATTGCAATCTGTGAAAGAGGAGATGAACCTTTACGAAAACGTGGAGATGCAGCCTACAGAAGAGAATCCTTTCATGTGGTGACATGAAAATAGGCTAAGGTTTCCAATATTATCAGTGCTTGCTAGCAAATATTTATCAGCCCCTTCCTCATCAGTCGAGAGCGAGCGTATTTTTAATGTAGGTAGGAATGTAAACACCCCAAAAAGGAACAGTCTCTCTCCAGATATGAGTGAAACTTTAATATTTTTACATCATAATTTGAGGGTATTTGAAATCGACTACTAAGTGATGTCTTTACCTTAAAGGAGTATATTATGTCATGTTTGAATAATAGCGTTTTTTATATTTTGTCTTTTCTGCTGATTAACTGAGGTCTCCACTTTCATTATTTTTATTCTTTATATTGAAGCTAGTTAAAGAATCTTCTTGTAAATTGTAATCATGTTAAAACATAAAAGCGAGTAGCTAAACTTTGTTAATATTACTGGAAAATGGAAATGGAATATTTTTTGAATAAACACAAACATAAAAAAGTTACTAGTAATATATTTGCATTTATAATTCCTAAAAGATAATATTTTAATTTATGAAATATACTTGGGCACAACCAAATATGAAATACATGACTAAGTATTGATTGTAAAGGGAATGCAATCCTCAGTTTCCCACAGTACACAAATGTTCTATCTTATTACTGTGTATTTCTTATAATAATTAAAGTATCGGTATTGGTATCGGCACCTTAAATAATAGAGTATCGGTATCTGTATCGGCACCTTAAAAAATAGAGTATCGGTATCGGTATCGTCCTCTTTACTGGTATTCGATACATATCTAGTTGTAATACATATTCCCATTACTCAACTGTATTTGAATTCTACTTCTATGTTTATATCATTTAGCTTCAATTTCTGAATTTTTGTTCTGAATTAACTGGATAAGTCATTGATAAGTCGTATGGGTGAAATTAAACTGTTTAAAAACTCATCTTCTATACGATAACTCTTTCTCAAAACATTTCATTACTCTCCAATTTTATGCGATAGCTCTGTCCTCTCTCATGTTAGAATATATACGTTCATATTTTTCTCACATTACATCTACACTCATATTGAGTTCTGCTTCTTGTCTTATGGACAGGTTTAATTCTAAGGTAAAAGGACTAATTATTAACTCTCATTTGACTATGACTACAATTCTTCAACTTTAAAACTAGGCTTTGGTCATCTTCCCTTTCCCCGTAGGTTATACAGTACATGTGTGTGATGGAATTAGAAGTTCACATTTTCAACTATTCCAATATCCTTGTAAGTTGTATAGAAACAAAGCCAACAGCATCCCATACTTTCTAAAGAAAATCGGAAACTCCTTACTTGCTTATTATGACACCTCTCTCCATGTTTTTCTGTGTTGTAATTAATCATATGAAAAAAAAAGCTCCTCAGTTTACTAGTCTATGATATCCATTTTTAAGGTATGATATATTTTTTCTTCTAAGTTTTACACTCTCTTTATGGATTACCTCTAAATCAATCTTAGGTTACTCAATTCAACTGAAGCAATCGGAAATTGGGTTCTTAGACTCAATTTTTTTGCCAATTTATGAACTGATATGTGTTTTCATAAACCAGTACGAGGTTTATAAACGATGAAACTGCAATTTTTTATGAACTCGTGTACCTAAATAAACAATTTACATTTACGATAATAAACAAGCATTTACTTAACATGTAGAAAATATATAAAAACTGAAGGCGGAGGCAATACTTACTTGTTGATTTTTGAGAAATATTTTATTGAAGTAACGACTGAAACGAAGTAATAACTTATGATAAAAAACATAAAATATTCCAATTCCATTGAGAAAATTGACACGTCAATATATGCAACACTCTTATTGGAAAATAAGGTTCTAGATGACGTATTTCTCTTGTCAAAATAACCTCCTTCACTCTGGTTAAATGAAATATCATTTTCGAAGATCAAATTTGAGGAAGAATCATTTGGAAATGATCTCAACGTATTGTTTGAAAAAACGAGTAGGTAGTCCTGGGTTAGCAAAACCTTAAGAATATATATATATATATATATATATATATATATATATATATATATATATATATATATATATATATATATATATATATATATATATATATATATATATATATATATATATATATATATATATATATATATATATATATATATATATATATATATATATATATATATATATATATATATATATATATATATATATATATATATATATATATATATATATATATATATATATATATATATATATATATATATATATATATATATATATATATATATATATATATATATATATATATAATATATATATATATATATATATATATATATATATATATATATATATATATATATATATATATATATATATATATATATATATATATATATATATATATATATATATATATATATATATATATATATATATATATATATATATATATATATATATATATATATATATATATATATATATATATATATATATATATATATATATATATATATATATATATATATATATATATTGAGGATCTCGATAGAAAGGTCTCTCCTAATGAGGTTCATGATAACAATGATAATAATGATAACAAGTAGCGATTATTTGACTGAGATGGGTGAATTCTTTCGTAGGACCTAAGGTTGATTTTTAATTCTTTTTTTTTTTTTTTTTTAAATTTAAATATATATGTTAATTGATACCTGACTCCCTTTAAATTAATCATATTATTACCTGAGTCATAAAACTAAATGAGTAAAACAACATAACAAGTTCCACTGAAAAATTAGTAAAGAAATTCATTTTAAAACAATTTTTGATACACTTCTTATAACATTCACTGACCACTTTTTTTTGTCTCTGAGAAGCTTCAAATAAAACTGAAGTAATAAAATACGTTTTCTTTAAATATTTTCTTATCTATTATTTGCTATCGAAGGATTTTAACATTAAACAAAGACAAGATAGGAATGATACTTCCTACAAAATAACGATAATGAATCAATCGGAAAATAGCCGTTTATTATTATTATTTCTATTACTATTTATATATATATATATATATATATATATATATATATATATATATATATATATATATATATATATATATATATATATATATATATATATATATATATATATATATATTATATATATATAATATTTATTTCACTATCACCTTTCCCACTTTCGTAGGGTGGTGCCCGCCACAATTCTCTTACAATCATACCCATTCTTACCTTTCAACCCCTTTCACCACCACCCTCCATCTCACTCTGTCCTCCGCAAGTCTTCTACCCTCTTCTAAACTCAAATTTCTTCCACCTCAAAATCTCTCTCACTCCATCCATCCATCTCCACTTTGGCCTTCTCATCCCCCTACCCACATCCACCTCAGATCTAAGTACCTTGCTCACCATTCTGTCTTCATTCATTCTACACATATGTCCAAACCATTTTAGCACACCCTCCTCCGCTCTATCAACTATACCCCTCTTCCATTTACACATCTCCCTTATTCTTTCAATTCTAATCCTATCAATACTTCTCAATTTACATATCGCTCTCAAACCTTTCATCTCGAAGACATTCAAACTTTTCCTCGCTCGAGCACTTATCATCCATGTTTCACACCCATACATTACAGAAAGTAAACACATACATTCAAACATTCTTATCCTTATTTCTTTTGAGATTTTTCCTTTCTTCCATACTTCTCTTAGACCCCCCAACACTCTCATTCCCTCTACCACTCTATTCTTTATTTCTTTTTCCGTCCCACCCTTACCTTCCACCAACATTCTAGATATTTGAATTCATTCACCTCCTCAAGTTTCCTTCCCCCCACTTCTACACCTCCCCATTCCTCCCTCCACATCTCTTCATCCCCACCTCCAATCCTCATAACTTTACTCTTCCCTGGATTAACTTTCAATCTCATATTTGCACATTTCCCCTCAAACTCTCTCACAAGTATTCTCAACTTTTCTTCAGATCTGCCACCAACACCGCATCATCTGCAAAAAGTAAAACATTCACATCCCATTCACCCTCCATATTACTCAACCTAATGCCCTTCCCTTCTCTCTCCATTTCCCTAACTACACCATCCATCAATAGATTAAATAGCTATGGCGACATAACACACCCCTGTCTCAATCCCACTCCTATGCTAAACCAGTCTGAAAGTTCTCTCTTCACCCTCACTCTTGATCTACAATTCGCATAAAAAGCTTTCACCCCCTTCAGTAATTTCCCTTTCAACCCCCTTTCCATTAATATTTCGAATAACTTTCTCCTGCATACTCTATCATATGCTTTTTCCAAAATCCAGAAAACATACATACCCCATTTTATTTTTTTCACGCAATTTCTCTGTAATCAATCTCAGTGTGAATACCTGGTCCACACATCCCCTACCCTCCCTAAAACCCCTTGTTCCTCACCCATTCCCTCACTTGTCAATTCTTTCATTCTCCTCACTAACACCTTCGCATAAATCTTTCCAATCACGCTCAGCAGACTAATCCCCCTATAATTTTTACACACCATCTTATCACCTTTTCCTTTGTATATGGGTACAATGCAGGAGTCCTGCCACTCCTGAGGCACTCTCCCTTCTCTCCAACACACATTAAACAATCTCACAAACCAGTAAATCAACTCTCTAGGTCCTTCTTTTATCATCTCTCCGTATATACCATCCATTCCTGCAGATTTTCCTTTCTTTACCTTTCTCACAGCTACTTCCACCTCCTCTTTACTAATATTTATCTCCTGATCCTCGATAACTGCTTCTCCATCATTTTCTACCCCTCCCCCATTACTAAACTCTATCCCTTCGTTCAACAATTCACTAAAATACATTTTCCATCTTTCTCCAACATCCTTCTCTCCCTGTAATATTTCTCCACCTTTCCCTTTCACTCCCTCTCCCCTCTCTTCCCCTCCTTTCCTCACCCTATTTACCTCTTTCCAAAACATTTTATTTCTTTCCTTAAAATTTTCTGCTAACTTTCTGGCCCACTCCTCTTCTACTCTTCTTTTTGCCCTCTTGACCTCTCTTTTCACCTCCCTACACCTCTCCCTATACTCCTCCCAATCCAGTGCCTCCTTTGTACCCAGATATCTGTTAAAGGCGTCTTTCTTTCTTTTCACCATATTCTCCAAATCTTCATTCCACCATTCACTACCTTTCCTCCTTCCATTCCCTATTTTCTTCACCCCACACACACTTCTCGCAACCTCCATTAAAGCTATCTTCAATTTATTCCATTCCTCTTCAACATCCTCCACCTCACTCCTCAATACCTCTCTCCATTTCTCTCCTATTCTTCTTTTGTAATCATCTCTATTTTCCTCTTCTTCCAGCCTTTCTACCCGCACCACCTCTACCACCTTCTTTCTCACCTTTACTTCCTCCCAGCCTCCTTTAACCTTGACCCTCGCCACTACTAAGTAATGATCAGATATACCCATGGCTGCTCCTCTTAATACATTTACATCCAATAATCTACTCCTTTCTTCCCATCTTACACATACAAAATCCAACAGTCCCTTCTCCCCATTCACCCCACTCACCCATGTATACTTGTGATTATCTTTCTTCATAAACCATGTATTACCAATCATCATTCTTCTTGCAGCACACATTCCAATTAATTAAGTCCCATTTTCATTCACACATTCTACCCCAAAGGGTCCTACTATTCTTTTCACACTTCTATTACCCACCCTCGCATTCAGGTCTCCCAACAAACATATATGATCTCCATTATCAAATTTCCCCACACACTCACTCAGATTTTCCCAGAATGCCTCTCTCTCCCTTTCATTTGTTCCCACCACCGGTGCATAAGCACAAATAAAAACCCAGTACTCCCTCGTACCCTTAAACGTACCCAGGCTATTCTGGCTCCTATACTACCACTCCCTTTCACACAACTCCACCACACATCTTTCATAACTATTGCCACTCCCTCTCTTGCTTTAACCCTTTCATTTACACCCGCGTATATCCCTTTGTACATCCCAAATGATATTTCCCCTTTACCCTTCAATTTCGTTTCTGTCAATGCCAACACATCAAATCCCTTTTCCTTCATCACTATTCCCACTTCTTCTCTTTTCTCTTCTTTATTCACTACTCTTACATTTAACGTTCCCACTTTCAGTATCTAGTAGCCATCCCCTTCTTTCAACTTTTTGTCTTAACTAAAAAAAATCACTAATTCATAATTAAATACTAAATCTTAATAACTAATAAAAATAACTAATAAATATAAAATATAACTCCCTAAAAATATAAAACACTAAAATATAAAATATAAATCACTAAAAATATAAAACACTAACAATACATAAATACAAAAAAATCTAAAAAACAAACAAAATAAAACAACAAAAATATAAAATATAAATTAAATATAAAACACTAAAACATAAATATAACAAAAATAATCTAAAAAATAATAACAAACAAAAAAAATCTAAAGATAATAAACTACAAAAAAAATTATTCTAAATATTCACTTATTTTAGATTAAATCACTTCAATATATACTAACACTTAAAATGTTAACACTTTAACTAAAAATTACTAAAATTAATAAATTCTTAGTAAGAAACTTAAAAAAAGCACTGTTTTATATTTAAATCACTAAAACTTACTAAATATAAAACTAAAAATATGTACTATAAAAAACAAAAAAAAATTCTTATCTCCAGTTTATTTATTTAAAACATCCTTTTCAATACTGTGAAGAACCGTGTCCAAAAAAATTTTAAATTAATTTCATTATATTATATATTTTATTTTGGTTTCTTCAAAAGAAATAAAAATGAAATTTTTGTTGCTTCACGTAAGAAATTTAAAAATTAATGTTTTTTTTTTTAAAACTTATTTTAAAATTATAAATTTTCACAATGTGAAGAGCAATGCTCAAGGTCTTCACCAATCGCTAACAACAC